>JAJEKV010000856.1:0-76890 GCA_021234155.1 Isoetes taiwanensis | reverse complement strand
TTTATTGTAGTAATGCTGCATGGCGCAGATGGTTAGTTCATTTAGTTTTTAACTTTCATGCGCGAGTTCGAGCCAACTTTTTAACATTAACCTTGGGGGTATAACTTGTGGCCTTGGGGGTATTCAACTTGTGGAATAAGTTTTAACTTTCAAGATATTCGACTTGGAATAAGTTTTAACTTTCAAGATATTCGACTTGTGGAATCCAAATCCAAATGCACCGAAAAGAGAAACTATTTGGTGGTCCGGTTTAGACTTCTTCTTGCAACTCGCTATGAACAAAAGAATCTGAATGTCCGTTTGATGTGTTACCATGACTTGTTGCCTAAGCAAGTAAAATGCAAATTGAATGCATGCTACAAGAGCAAACATTTCATGAAAATCAATTCCTTCAATTTGCCTAAAAACCTTTAGCCAGGAATCTGCGTTTGAAGCACCCGATCTGACCAGTGCTGGAATACTTGATCTTGTATACTCAACGGCTACCAAGGATTTGTCGATAAAGAGGTGTCGAGATAATGGACCAAGTTCCGTTTTGATTAATGGAATCCAATTCTGCTGCCGTGGCCTTGTGTTATTCAGAATTTTGAGGATTATGGGTTGCTTCTTGAAATGCTCTAGGCTAGAGATGATTTCAGAGGTATGGATACAATCTGCTGTTCAGGAAGATGTAAGACCGTGCGCACATATTTCTTGGAAACATTGGGAAAGATATGGTAATGGTGCATTCACGGGCATAATGTCCCATGTTGTGACAACGAAAACATTTTTGTCAGGATGAGGACATGGGGACAGATTTGAAAGATAAGTCTTCCTGGCATTAGCGAATTGCAGAGTTGCCACTCTTTGAGGCTCTTCCTTGGCACAGCGATCTCAATCGAATACGGTCAATTGTGGCTCTGAAACTGGAGAAAGAAGGGAAGAAGAGCCCCATAACATAATCTGATATGTAATTAGAAGATGAAATGATTTTGAAATGATATGAAATAGAGTGCAACAGATTGGGCTTTCAGAAGCTTGATGAACAACAGAAAGAACACACGAAGAACTGCAAACGAACTGAACCACGTACTTCGAACTGGATGATCCATGTTTTGAACTACTTGCTATTTACGGGGGGTGTTCAGTTTGTTAAATCTTCAACAAACTTGCATCTATGAGCTATCTGGCTCTGTTAATTTGCAACAAAAAGAGCTCTAATTTTATGATTATGTTCATTATTTATGATGTGTTTTTAACTGTCTGCTGATTGAGGTCAGCTACTACCTGGTAGCTTCTTAGCCTTCTGATATTTCATTTCCAACAACCTGAGAACAATCGTTCTGTTTATGTAAATATACACCTAAACTTTATTCACTCAAAGCAAGTCACGTATGCCGCTCACTATAATTTTGATACAGCATTGATATCAATTTTATGCCAAGAGTTATTCAGAACACCACGTAAATTCCAGATATCTGAAACATCTTCTGGCTGGACATTCGAAGAGCTATCAACCTGCAACATACCATATTAAGTGCTTATCCTAAGAAAATACTACTAGCAAACCAATTTCTCACCGCCTTAGCAATAATTACAGTTGGTGTTTGGACCTTCACAACTAGCTCCCATAAGACCCATGCCCACTTTGCGGCACATGGATCATCAGAAATATAAGGCATGGTTGGGTCATCCTGATATCGTTTTGCTTCTAACCATGTCTTTCCACCATCTACTGTCACATCAACACGCTCTATTCCACGCCCTCCTCCAGATAGAGCATAACCCCTTAGAGTAACCTTCACATGTGATTATACTCAGGAACAAGTAAAACAAGAATTAAAAGTTCCTTTTGCAGGACAGCCAATTATAAATAATATTAACACAAATGCAGTGGAATCAATAGTTCCTTAGCTTTACCAAGTATGGTCTGTTCTGCAAAATAAGTTATTTTTATTCTCTTAAGACCACATGCCAATCTCGAGAATATACGAGTCCTACCTCAGGCCTTTAACAGATATAAAGCGTCACAACCAAAATTCCTATGCAGCTAGACATTTTCATAAACTTGACAAAATAATGAATTCCATCCAGTTCACTAAAACCATTAAGATAAAACTAGACTTCAATTCAATTAGTGCCCACACCATGCTTCCTTTTATAATAAAACACCATGCTTCCTTTTATATTAGCAAAAAGTTAACCTGTTCAGTAAACTAGAGAACTTACCATGCTTCCGGATACCAGTGATGCTCCCGCTTCTGGAGTACAGATTGCACACTAATTTCATATCACAAAATGTCTTGTATTAATGACTAAGCCTTACGTACTTACAAGCATAACTAACAAAGTTCAAAACTTGAGACGAGAGCTTGGCTCTCCAAAGTCCATTGCTTGCATTTAATGCCATAATAGAAAACATCAAGTCTAAACCTCTATTGGTTCACAGCATTTTCATCAATGCAGTGTAATCTTTTTATTAGTTGTTTAGTGTTCTTGTCAGAATAAGTTGGAATGCAGTCTTCTGTTGATGCACAAGCAAGATTTTAGATTTTTAGTTGATTGTTATATCCTTTAGTTTGCTGAAACATATGAATTATCTAATTACTCTTCCAAATGAGTAGGAAACTTCCATAGACAAAAAAGAAATCTTTGCAAACCCGCACCCTAAATATTCGTACTTCTGTTGCATTCTGTACAAACCAAACCAAGATATGGCTTTCTATTGAGGGTTGTGTTGCAGGAAGTCCAATCATACCAAATGTGGTTCAGGACTATTATCCGGTAAGATAGTAAGATAGTTCCAATGATGGGAGCCAAGAACATTGTTTGAAAGGTCGTGTATACTAAAGCATGGCTGATACTTATAATGTCTCACTAATGAGGGATCACTAGCACCCAGGCCACATTATTGCTGTGATAAATCTGGTAATCACGATCTAAGGAAAAATGCTAACCTGAACTGGAAAATCCATAACAGGCCGTCTGGAGGGCCAAGAAACATTATCCCAATCAACAGTTGGTGGAAACATTTTGTAATCCAGCTGCATGAAGAATCCCTGGCACATGGCAATATAACAACTATTGCATTTCCAGCAAAACAAATATGAAAAACCACATTCGAAGTACAAGTTCATGGGCGAGGGAATGCAACCTGACATTCTTCTTTGGTTACACAGATAGACGCCAACCATTTTACTGAGCGTGCTCCAATAACACCAGGAATCACAACCCGTAAAGGATACCCATGATCCCGACTAAGCTCCTGACCAAACAAGTGTAAAATTTGCAAAATATATGGAAAGCCCTGACATCTAGAAATCAGAATCATTTGTTTTAGAAGACCTGTCCATTCATTTCATAAGCAAGCAAAATTTCAGAAGCTGGTGTGGTTGCTTGAAGCAAGGGCACGGAAGCCTTATATGGTCCACCCTTCTCTTCCTGATCAAAATCAACTAATTAGGCATTGATATAAGAGATCAATATGCTAAAGAAGTACTTGCATGAACCACCTTAAAGCTCCCCCTGAACAGATTGATCAAAGAATAACATGTGAAGAATAGCTTGAGTTACCAAATAAGATTAAGATCATGGCTTCGCGTCTGATATTCCACAACAATCTATTATAAATGTTTTATTTGAATTATAAATCATGATTTTTGCTAGTGTGGAACTGACAAGTATCCCTCATGAAAGTTTGAAGAAAAATACCAAGATGATTACCTTGCAAACATCTACACTAGTAAATTCCACATGCATGCCTCCTCTATCACTAATACTGGAGCATGCAGGTATGCCACTTTGATTCAACACATCCGAAAGACGAGCTCCTCCCCAAACTCCTGCATCATGGGGCAAAATAAACATCAGCCCAAAAAAAGTGTACATTGACTATTCCATAAGTGCATGCTCTTAATTTGGTTGTAAATCCAATATGCTCCTGTAATGTACCAGTTAGCTTTACACATTGTATTCAGATTGTTCATATTGATGCATGAGCGCATTTTAATGAAAGGTGAAGTTCAAGAAAGTGATGGCCAGTACACAGACGCTAAAAATTCAATGCCATTATACCATTTCCCACGGCACTGATTCCCCATCCAACCCCTTTAACAGTCTTCATCTTACTCATGGCTGTCCTGCGATTACCTGCACACTGGACTTTTTGGACTACTTTAGATATTGCTCCACCATAACAGGAGTAAGAAAAATGTAAGTAGAACAGCACCATACCTGCAATGTAGCCACTACCACATGCTTTGGAAACCTCCTGGAAGGGTTGATGCATTAGCATTCACTTTATAAGTTACAGAGAGATAATCTCATGCACATACTTGATCTCATCAAGAGAGAGAGAAAGCGAGTTGCTGACCAACCCTGCAACTTCCAGACGATATCTGAAATAGAAATAATGCATATATGCCTTAAACTGTAAACGTAAACTGTAAACTGTAAACTGTAAACTAATTCTGATTCTGGTACTACTTAAGCATCTGAAAACCATACGTGGATGGATCCTCAAGGACAGGAATAGGCCCATGATTCCGCTTATAAAACATTTCTTCCGATGTGATGAAGGATGATGCAAGAATGGGCGAAGGTGTTTCGGCATTGAATGGTTCCTGCAAAATCATCAATACATTCAGCTGATGGAGTTATGTAATATTTGGGTGATGCATAGAGCAACAATAGACAGATTTTGCAAATCAAATTCAGCAACTCTTGGTAAACCAAAAAATTATTGCCTTTCCTTGAAGAACATGAGACACGCACATTTGCAGTAGATTTTTTACTATCAGAAAGTGCCAAAAGATGGGAATTTTTGCCAATGAGGGATAGATCTATTAATAGCATGATTGACATTGTGAATTCACTGTATCAATCTTTATCTAGAAATGACTAACTGACGAGCTAAATGAAGCTAACTATGAATTAAAAACCTTGGAGTTGATTATGAGAAGAGGGCTCCGTGTTGGCTCGGCCTCGTATACACTGGGACCTCGAAGCGAACTCATGCTCGCCAATTTCTTCGACCTTCTGAAGAACTGACTAGATCATTAGTGTCCAGGTTCAGGAAAATGGTCCTGTAAGATGCCACGTGTCCGCTCATTTCCGTAAAATCATTGAGACACAAAATCTGTGTGCAGGTTTTTGGCCATAGTTAGTGTCCTAAGTAACATTCAGGCCAAAAAAGTTTTTGTCCATAGTTAGTGTCCGAAGGTATTAAGTTCACGTGCATATTTATGTTAATTCATTATTTTCCATTCCTTATCGGTTTTTTTGGTAAGGTTGAATGTAAGCCGTTGATTTGCGCCATATTCGTGGGGTTGTTCCAGATCCACGGATACGAACATTTTGCCAGAGAAAACGCACCACAAATCCTATGGTGCAGACAAAAACACCCCTGCCACAATATCGACCAAAGGTAAGGGCTTAAGCCATAGCTCCTGTGTGTTCGCCCTCTGAACAGCAGACCTCCAACTCCGCTTAGAATCGGCCCTGGATCTCAATCTTTGCCACCGTACACAACTCTTTGCCTCACCCTCCCTGCTACTCGGCTGTGCAATCGCCCAATCAATCTGCAATCGCAATCTGCAATCCACCATGCACCCTAAGCCGGAATCCTGCTGCCTTCACAAGTAACGCCTCTTGTGCCAGCCTGCACTCGCCCCAGATGGCCCCATCTATGTTCGAACCCATGCCAGCAGCAAACGGCATACATCATCCTGTAGCATCGGATCTACCTGTAAACACACAGACTTGCATTCTTAAGTCGCCCATGGTAGCAGCAAAGGGCCGGAATCAATCCCCTGCTGGTGAGCCAAGGCCATAAGATTCAGCCATAAGATTCAGCTCCGCCATTCTGATACCCTCCACACAAGGAAGCAGGCAGCTCATAGCACGAAATACCCCTCTTCCTCCCGATTCGATTTCTGTCAAAACAATTCAGGAATCCGCAAAAAAAGGAAAGAATCATGCTTTATTATCCTTCTATTTTGAAACCATGCATAGAAACAACAAGAAAAACACATGTCTTAGCCCATTTTAGGAATGATCCCTTTATCTTGGCCAACAAGCAGCTCGAATCAGCTAAAAAATACAGTTCAACTACGTTTTTGCATACAATACAGGGCAAAATCTTGGCAAAACCATGCCAGAAATACCGCCCCCAAATACCAAACGAAATAATTAGAACATTATGTCCTAAGGTATTAAGTTCACGTGGATGCTCATTGATGCGGATAGGCATTCTTGTGGTTGTTTATGGAAGACATTGTTTTTGTTCCTTGTGATGTGGAACGGGAGGGGGGAGGGCATTTTTGCCACCTCCCTGACCTGCAGAACTGGGAGCGCCGTTGAGTCGCAACTAGATTCTGCAAGTCAGGGGGCTGGCAAGAATGCCTGGCCCCTTCTCTTTCCACGATGCCAAGGTAAGATTATCTTATTCTACAGGTTTTGGGCAGCCATTTGCCATTCTTATCCAGAATGATCTCAGATTTTGCAATAACTCACACTCACTTACCTTGACGTATGTAGGAAAGTTCATTTAGTGGACTTTCCTGCTGTGGAAACCTGCCAATGTGCGGCAGCGCGGAGGCGCTGCGTGTCGGCAAGTTGGCACAACAGGGAAGTTCATTTATAATGTGGACAACAAATAGGCGTCTGTCAATTGGATGGTTGCAGCAGAGAACATTACGCAAAAAGAGGGGGGTCAATAAATGTTTTCCCCTAAAAATAAAGTGTGCCAAAAATGCCAAGTGGCGGATACCATTGGACACAAGGGCAGAACGGCGCCTAACTGTTGTTTACGATTTTGGTCAAAAATAAAAAAGACAAAAATCAACCATACAAACAACCAGGGCAACAAATTTTGATAAGTCGTATTTAATTAAAGTGGGTCTCATTCCATTCCCACTTTTTTTCGGAACCTGTTATTTTGCACAAAAAATGAGATGGGAAAATTACTCCGACTCGAAAACTGTCCATAATTCGAATATTTGTCTCTTAGTGTGGGTCTAAGCTTTCCGGGTGAAAGCATACTAGGGTGTACCATCTAAAGTACTTTTTAGGGAGTGCAAAACTACCTAGAAAAGTACCCCGCACTGGGTACTGGGAACTTGCATAAATGCTGCAATAAATAATAAGTTTGAGAGTTAATTCATTTATATTAGTCTCTAATAGTATTGTTATCCTCTAGTACTATATATTAACATGTTATTGACCTTCAATTCAAAAATTTGCGATTGATTTTAATGGAAAGAGAAAACAGAAAGTACCAGTTTTAAAAGTACCCAGTGTAGGTACTTTTGAGGGTTCCAAAAGTGGTACACCGTAGCATGCTTTTACCCTTCTCCCAGTTTTCTCGGATAGCGAGTCGAGAACAAGAACAATACAACTCAAACAAAGGAAATTCATTACATATTGAAACCAAAGTTGTAGTTGAAAAAGAATTTTTATTAATAAATTGAATAGGTACAATGTATTTTACATCGGACGCAGAGATCATGGCGGTCTTGCTGTCACTACAGTTACATCATCGTGGTAGGTGGTCCACCTTAGGGGATTAACGTCTTGGGGCTTCTTCATGCGAGCTCACGAAGCCTTGGGGGCAACCCGAAGAGTGTGGAATGCCTCACGAGGAGGTGCCTCAGCCCACCACCCGTGACTTACTACCGTTCTCCACTCTCCTCCCGCAACGTTTTCATCGAATATGCTCCTTCCCAACCTCCCGTGGATGTCATGCAATGCTTGCAAGATGCTTTGAGCTTTGGACTTTCGAAAATTTCTTCCTCTGCTTCTTCTTCGGCGTGCATAGCGCTCTACATTCATGAGCAACCTTATCCCAAAGGCCGTAAGAGTGTAGCGGAGCGGATTCAGGCTGAAGCGGGATCCTCACGCCCGCTGGAGCGTCTCGGCCGATGCCCGAACGGGCGGGTTCATGCGCGCGAGATACAGGACCGCCTAGATATTTATGAGTAGTCGCCTACCCATTTATGCCGGGTGTCTCTCGAACGCAACACCAAGATCTACTGAGCTGTCTCCCCGTGGGTCCGTACTTCTCTCCCACTAGACTATGCTCGTCCTCATCACAAACTAAGTCATGCCCTACCATCCAATCCAGATTCGGGTCATACTTGCCCCATGGAGACTGGGAAGCCCCGCCTGATACCAAATGTAATGTTCCTAACCAACATGCCCTTAACCAACTGGGCAAAACCGTCTAGACGTTTATGAGTAGTCACTTCTACACATTTATGCCGGTGTCTCAAGAACGCGACACCAAGATCCACTCGAGCGGTCTCCCATGGGCTAAGGTAAGATATAAATTATTATCCTTATCAGCAAAGCTCGAATGGTAAAAGTCATTGAAACCAAACCCCAAAACTGTTGGTTGAATCCAATAACCAGATGGTAGTCTTTAACTTTCCCGTACTTGCCAAATAGGTTTTGCAATATCCCTTCAACCTGTCACACTAGCATAAATAAGACATCTTCGCCCATCAACAGAAAGGCATGCATCATCTCAGATTATTTATCAAAACAAGATTACTCTACAAGGTGAGACCAAAAACTGGAAATGATATAACAACTTATCAAATTTTATCCATACATATGCGCATAAAGAAGTATTTTTTCTCCGCCTTTATGAAAACTAATTTACAATAAAGTAGATATAGAATAGCATGCCTGCACAAACTCCAGCCCCTTTCCCCAAGACAGGTTTTTTATAATTACTTGCGCTTTATGTCTTTATCTCTCTTCTCATTAATAGTTCTATTGGCACAACAATCGTAGAATTTTTAATGCACAACAACCAGTGTATGCATTTATTGCACATTAAGCACATATGTAGGCTTGCACACATATTTGTGCATATACAAGTGCAAGAGATGGCCTCCATGACTTACAAAAAAGATCCAAGTTAGGTTACCTGAAGGGAAAGAACGATATCTGCTAGAAGTACAGACCCACCTGCATTCTGTAACCTGAAATAAACATGTCAATAGAATGAGCAGGTGCCAGTGCATCTGTAACAAGCAAATATTAATAAATAGTGTTCGGCCAAACCCTTCACTTAGAGGACCCTTTATGCCCATTTGGAAAATAACATTTATCTTTACTCCTTTCCTTCCACTCTTCTTCAAGTTTCTGAGCTCTAATTTTAACTATTTGTTTACCAAAACCCTTCACAACAGCTCTCAAATATCAAACTGAAAACACCCCCATCAAATGAAAAAGGAGAAAATGTGTTTCTATTCAGTCTGTTCTCTTTCGATTCCATCCATTTACCTACAGTAATTACACTAGCTGATCAATGAAATCTTATCTAGCCCCTCTTTGCATTTGCCACGATTTGGAACAGCCATATGACCCAGGCTAATTTTGGAGAGTTCCTCAAACATACCTTTGTGACAATTATTAAGACATATAAAGCAACCAAGACATACCTTTGTGACAATTGCAAACAAGGTGGATCAGGTGGATCGGTTTAGCATTGGCTTTGCAGATAGAGCGACTTTTCTTTCGATTGTTTTTTTGAAGGTTATCAGGATACATTGTATGTTCATTCATTTCGTCAATTCTTCAAAGATTGCAACATACATAGCAATAATCAATTTTGTGCCCAAATGCATTTGTTCCAACATATGACGAGCCGTAAGTTCCCATCAATTATCAAAAGAACACCATGACCGCTCAAGGACAGGGACCGACCCAAATCGGAGAACACATGCCTTTTTTTCAAGGGTGCACTTTGAAGGGAGTTAAGAGCTTCAAAGCAAGATCTTAACGTGATCTAGGCGGACCTTGGAAGGAGTATTCGCCACCGTTTTCCTCCACCGACACAAGTCCTCCATTATCCCAATCCAAAAGATGGCTGCGGAATGGGAGACTTTGCCCGCCTCTTGGTAGCCACGACATATATTGATTATGGAAGGATGCGGAGCCAACACTCCGCGCAACAATTGCTTGCTTTTTCTAATTTCCCGGCCCTCTGATCCCAAATTACAGTAATCGAACAGCCCAAAAATTACGGTGGCGTGGCTACGTACATGGCATACAGCTAAAAATGCGAGAAAGTGGTCCTCCTTGATTCAATTTGGACACCTTGGATGTGAGATTTTTATCCGCCTTTGGTAACAAAGCGGTTGATCATCCATCAAAGCTTCAAAATGGGGGTTGATGGGGCTGCGCCGTTTGGTCTAGTGGTAACACACTAGTTCCCTAGCAATGTGGTCTCGAAGTTCGCGGCCCGAGAATCGTGCAATCATGGGGTCAAATCCCAACAGACGCGGGTGGTTGGGGCAAGGGCCCAACCCAATGTAGTGTGGTGTGTGGTCACATGTCCCACGGTTGGATGTCGCCCAGTGGCGTGACGTTCTATCTATCTATCTATCTATCTATCTATCCTTTCTCTAGTGTTCTCAAGCACTTGAAAATAGAGCTCACATAGAAGTTTGAATCATCCCTCCATAGATCAAGCACAAAATGACCATAGGTTCGGTTCCATGCCCATGTGTTAAGACACCCGCCGGACTTACTTTCATCCTAAAGCGTTTTGACAACGCTTGGGTAAAGGATCTAGCTTTGGCAAGAAAGTCTTGTGTTGGTCCATCTTATCATGAATTATACACAAAAATCGCCCGCCGCATCCGAAAATGTTCTCCACCGCCAATACAACCGCTACATGATATTTAGTCCTTTGGTGATGCAAAATTGTTCCCTAATTGCCATTCTTTTTCTTTCTCTATTGATGCAAGTGTATCCTTGAGTTGAATGCAAGTGTTGCACTTTGAGAATGACGTGTGTTGGGGACACTCACGCGTCGAGAAGTGAGTGCTCCATAACTTGCTGAAATGTGATTGAGAAAGAGGCCGACCTCGGTGGTTTCTAGGATGGAGTTGACCTCTTTAAGGCACTCTTTTTGGATGTAATGTTGTGGCAACACCCTTTGGACCACTCGCACACCATGCTCATTCACCTTCGACTTGTGGGGCATAGATTGAGACATGTATCTCACAAAAGCTCTCGAAGACTGCAATAGCCTTCAGAGTGTTTGCTCTAGGTTTCAAAGTCGAGTGCATTGTTGGAACAACTTGTGCCTTTTCTAACCTCGCTCCCAAAGATTCAGAAAATGAAGACTTGCTCACGCCAAGAATCCATCTCAATGCCCTCATACATACCTTCAGGCCCCTCAATTGATATAATAACCTTCTTTGTTTTCATCATAGCTGGAATTTCTACACAAGGAGTAGATGAAATTAATCCTATCTTTCTCGGTTGTCCAATGTATTGGGACCTTTATCCGCGACGAGGTCATCCACATCGGTGGCCGGATCATTGCAATCTAGGTTGCAACACTCTTGTCCCCCTAATTGCCTCGGGTTTTCTTTGGTTGGGGCCATACTTTCCATCCTTTCTAAATATTTGTCACTTGTAGCCCTCTTTGGGCACCCTTAGGTACCTTTTTATGAAAATATAAGCGCCTCTTCCTTGTGATCAAAGGATGCTCATCCACCACCAAATCTTCCACATGGCCCGGGGTTGGTCTTGGGGTATCTAGTTCATGGGGCCTTCCGGACTCTCACCATTCTTGTGTGTAATATATCTAATTGGCCATCTTAACTGTGTTTGGGACTCTAACAACCCGAGCACACAATGCAATCACTAGAGCTTCCACGGGACATGATTGTATCAACTTGATAAGAAGCTTTGCTAACTCCAATATGATCATCTCCCATACTTTCATCATTCACACTATCAAAAGGGATCAACCGGCTATGATGCCCTCTCAAAATACCGTCTGCGTTTGCAGGGGTGCACAATAAGCAGCCATCTTCCTCCATTGGAGCCTGGGGCAATGTCCTCGTGTTTGGGCTTCCTTGGCTCCATTTTGCTCATCTCACATGCTCCCCGAATGAAAGAGCACAATATTAAAACCATATAGCCTTCAACACTGCAAATATGACCATATAAACCATATAAAACCATACAAGCATATTAAATATAAACCATATAACCATATATGACCATTAAAACCATATAACCATATTAAACCATACACAAAATTTGGCCGCCGCCAAGGCCGCCGGCTCTTTTCAACTTGTCGCAGTTGGACCCCGCTTAACGTCCAACATTCTCTTTCAATGGCCAAGTGATTCTAGATTGATGTGAAGCAACCATTAAGATCTTACATTCTAACTCTAATTTAGAAATTACAAAGTACAATATTTAGCTTAGTCTTTTAAAAAGTTGGTCAATACTTTTGTTATTGAAGGTTCATGTGTTCCTGCACATCAAACATCAAGTAGAATTATCAATTTGGCAGTAACCGAAGATGCCTCATCATCATTAGAATGATATTTTCCCAATAACATAAATTACGAAAAATAAATCCAAAAGGAACTCCAATACAACATCTCGATCAAAGCTGAGTAAGTTACCAAAGGCGCTCATCCACCATCCATAAAAATCATCTAGATTTAGCTCAATAATGTAGTCTTTTTTCATCTGGTACATCTCGCAAATCAAAATATAATTGCAAATCAACTCAAACGTTATAATTTTCACACAACGATAGAATCCACATACGCATTACGCCAAGATTAAGGATGAAAGAAAAATGCTAGTTTTATATTAAACAATCAAGCTTTTAGTAATGTAACAAAATGGGAGAATATTTACCTTGCATGCAATTAGTGAAGCTGAGAAGCTCCACAATAACTCTTCAAGTGCTCTCAATGTCGAGACAATAAAGCCTTCTATTTATAAGATGGAGTTTTGTTGGATGATCCACACACATGACTAATCTAGGGCTATATTTATGCCAAGTGCCTATATCACAACTCGCATGTAATCATTAATATCATTCGATATATATTTCATATCCATAATTATCCTAAAATGGATATCATTAAGATTCTATATATATTGGGATTGATATCTTCTAACAAATTTGCCAATGGCCGCAATAAATGCAAAGTGCACACATGTATTTGATAATTCGCAATAAACATAAAAGTGTATTAATGGTTTTAATAAATGCAAAGCATATTAATGGCCGCAATAAATGCAAAGGGGTATTAATAGCCGAATAAATGCAAAGTGCACACATGTCGATGCTTTGATAATTCGCAATAAATGCAAAGCGATTAATGGTCGCTAAATAAATGCAAAGCGTATTAATGGTCGCAATAAATGCAAAAAGGTATTAATGGCATAAATGCAAAGTGCACACATGTCGCGGCTTTTGATAATTCGCAATAAATTCAAAGCGTGCATAATGGCCACAATAAATGCAAAGTGTATTAATGGCCGCAATAAATGCAAAGTGCACAAATCTGCCATAAATGCGATGAATGCAACGTGTCATTCTATGGTAATGCTCATATCTTCCTCCGCCATAAATGCTCATAAATGCCTCAAATCTGAAATTAATGCCATAAATGCCTCAATGCAACGTGTCATGCTCTCCTAATTTTTAAGGAAGAAATTACGTGCGAACACAAAAATGTAATGCGATGAATGCAACGTGTCATTCTATGGTAATGCTCATATCTTCCTCCGCCATAAATGCCTCAAATCTGAAATTAATGCCATAAATGCCTCAATGCAACGTGTCATGCTCTCCTAATTTGTAAGGAAGATATTAGAGGCGAGCAGAAAAATGTAACTGCTTTATAATAGGAAGGATAACCATATTCAATATAAACCATATGTAAACATTAAAACCATATATAACCATTGAAACCATATAACCATATTAAATATAAAACATATAAACATAACCATTTTAGACCATGGTATAAATCATATAAACCATTTAATATCTTGTTCTGCGGCTTCATTGAAACCGAGGTGATAGCGATATTGCGCCGTCAATCCGCATTACCCGCGTCATGGAAGGCATGGCCTACGTGATAGAAATTAATTATGGCACTTTTTACGAGGTTGAGGTGCGGCCGAAATAATCGCACTCTCTTCCTCTTCCCGGGACCATTCTTCCTCCCACGTTTTCTGCGCTTTTACGTTTACTCTTCGGCTCACCGGTTCCATCGGGCGTCGATGGACCTGATCAAATTGACCGCGATCTTATGACGGCGGCTTGAATCGACCGATCGGACGATCTAGCGCCCGAGGTTTTTCGTTGCTGATTAGAGTGCTCGGCGGCGTTCATTGGCCTAAAGAAAGTGAGATATCTTGTTACGTAAGTTTTAGCTCGTTTACGTAAGTTTTAGTTCTTCCATTATTCCTTTGTAGTATTTGGAGGACTCACTATCCCCTCGATACAATTTCTTTACGACAAATCCCTATTCTGTACCTTTATTCTCGCTTTGTGTCGTGAGCGAATCGAACATGGAAGCCTCTTCATCTACCAAATCTGACAGGTACTTCATTTCTCTATCTTCCCTGTTTTTTCATTGTTTTGCTCTTTTTCACATTCTTTCACTGTTTCATGTTCTAATCTATATCTGTTTTATGCTTTTGTTTTGTTTTCTGTTTTTGTTTTCTGCTTTTGTTTTGTTTTCTGTTTTTGTTTTTGTTTTGTTTTGTTTTTGTACAGGCATAAGTAAGACTAGGGGCAAGCAATCGAATTAGAAATCATCCAGAGACAGGTGATAGGATGGAAAAAAAAGGATAGCACTAAGAAAAGAACATAACTAAGAATGTTTCATAACAGAAATTCCATAACAAGAGAAAGAACTATGAATGTTTCATTGCACAGAGTATTTTTAGCACCTAATTCAATCCTTCAGGTTTAGTGACTTTAAGCTAGAGCGTTCTTCTGTTCTAACTCACAGAACATCCTCCCTTGCAGGAAAGGTGCAGACTACACCCTGCATTCTCGACTCGCTTGGTCGAGGAGAATGCCTCAAAAACCAACAATCCGGGGAAGCACACTTCCTCTTTTCGACCTCGCGAGTGAGAACATGGAGTGACTTCTGGAGTGTTGGGCTGGCATTCTCGTTCCTTGAATGCTGAACTAGCCCGGCACATTTTTCTCTACTAAAGACTTCGATAATGCTATGGTTTACGTGCTTTGTTTTCACAGGTGTTGGCGGTCTGGTCATTCGACTTCGTGGATTAAGAACCCGAGACTACTTCTTGGGTGTTGGCGAGTCTAGTCATTCCGACTTGTCGAGAATCTGACGGTGACAAGCCAACATGTTTTTCGTGCATTCGACTTCATAAAATCGAAATGCCTTAGCCAACCAATTCTCCGATTAATGCGCAATGCCTAAACCACCGGACCTCGGGGAGTACTACGAAGTTTTGGGCTAAGGCATTTTTCGACTTCTTGGTAGAGAATGCGGAGACAACAATCGAGCCACTCTCCTTGAACCATCTTCCTCCCCGAATATTGCGGGGGAGGGGGCTCGGGCGGGTGGGGGGCCTCCTCTGCAATCAACCCGCTGAGGGAAATGCATCCCCTAAAGGCCGGCATCCTTAAGGCACTGCAGGCTGTTTTCGACTTCCGCGAGTCGAGAAGGCCCGCCAAGTGCTCGACACCGCCCAAGGTTGAGTGCATTCTCCTGTTTTTAGTCCTAGGTGCCTCTAGCATGTCTGAGTCACTCTCCTTCGAACCATCTTCCTCGAATATTGCGAAGGGGGCTGGCTCTGACCGGGTGGAGGACCTCTGCGACTAACCACTGGGGGATGCATTTGAACCGCATCCCTAAGGCCCTAGACCTAGCATGATCTATACACAACTAGCATGCCTAACAGATACTCGGACTGGATGGAGCCCTTTGCTTCTAAACAAAAGGGAATCCATTCCAAGCAAAATTACAGACACATTTTACTGTTCGCGAGTTGCTCCGATTTATAGTTCCCTCGCTGAGCATCTCTCAACCTAGAGATCTCCGACGAAATATGCTCAACAAGGGAAACCATAAATTGGCGAAGCTTTAAACGGTTCCATGATCAAACAAGGGAGCTGTTCACGAAAGGCTCCGATCTATTGTTTCCTTGGGACCCAAAGTCGGGGATCTTTGAGAAAAGTACGGGAGGATTCGGATGCTGAAGAAAGAGGATGAATTGATCCGTTCCCAATTCTTAGATCCATGATGGCGGATAAGGAAATCACGAGAGGGGCCCGTAAGATGGAGTGGGCAGACTCGGTATTATCCATTGGGAATTGGACACAAGTTCTTTTCTTCGGACATAAACGCTTTGAAGGTTTGCCGGGCGATGCCCGTGTTCGTTCAACCGCGGAATTTAATCCAAAGACACACGCTAGAAATTAACCTCGATGGTGCGTCATCACATTGGATCTAATGCTGCGGATGTCATACCATTCAGCGGATCGACCCGAAGAGTTGTTCCAGTGGGACCATTGAGGAAGACACGAGAAGGAAAGACGCCGGGTTTTGGGTTGTGGACTGACCAGCATTCCGGTGGGCCGCATCGGTATTGCGGAGCCGGAAAAGTCTTGCGGAGGATCAAAATTGATATTCAAGCGAGACCGAGAGTTCTCTCCACGCCACCGCCTGAAGACTTCGCCCGGCGTAGCCAAACTGTCCGAATACAATAGCGGCAATGCCCGACTACATAAGGCAAAGTGCAGCTCCCGATTGGGGCCGATTCTCAACTTCGCTGGTCGAAAGCCGCATCCTGCTGCTTTCGGGATTCCAGGGGTGAAATTGAAAGCGGAGGAACACCAGGAAGCGGAAGGGGATGGGGGAGGGGGTTTCGACTCGTGAGTCGAAAGCCGAATAAATAAAGAAACTGAGTGGATGCGGGAGCTTTTCGACTCGCGAAAGCCGAGGCAAAAAAGGAAGAGGCGAAGGGCTTTCTGACTTCTGCCCGTCGAAAAGTCCCTTGAATCTGCTTTCTGTGCTCCCTCACTCTCTGTGCTCCTCAAAGGGACTGCGAAATCCAAGCCCCTTCGTCCTCTTCTTCCCTTTTGCCTCGACTTTCTCGACTTTCATGAATGAAAACCTGTATAAGAGAAATGGTTGAAGAGTGAAAAGCATCGAGCCTTCCCAATCTTTCTTTCCCGCCTCTTTGGGCAATGTAAACAGTTTATATCCTAAGTTGCATCGTTCAAAGAGGCATTGAAAAAGATTTGGGGATGCCTTGATACTTTCACTCCCTTCCTCCTTCTTCTGTTCTCTCCTCTCATGTGGGTATTCTTTCGCTCAAGAGAGTCAGAAAGCCCCATCCTCCTCCTATTTCTTGTTTCCTTGGACTTTCACGATGTACTTTCATGCTCGACATAGTTCCATTTATTGATTGTAGCCCACGTATCCCCACCCAGATCATACGGCGACAGCGATGGAAAGCATTGGGTTGTCCTCCAAGCGTCCCTAAAGGAGCGGGGCTCCCTCGGATAAGTGGAAGACCTTCGAAAAACTCTGCAGATATGTTCTTCTGGAAGGCCAGGAAGATGATGAGGGAGAGGATGAAGATGAGAAGAAGAAGAGAACACCAAGAAAGGGCAGGGAATCTCTATCTGACCAATATGACCTCATTCTCTGCACTGAGGCGGTCTGGGAGAAATGGACTGAGATATGGGCTCTTTGGACAAGAGGCAAGCTTAAAGACAGGAATGGAGAATTGCAACCAGGCCGGACCCAAAGTTGTTCAACAAGCAATTCATGAAAAGGATATAGGGCCTGACGGACAAAGAAACGCTTGATCTACAGGGCAGAATCCTGGATGGAACAATCCTGCTAAGGAAAACTAGAAGTTCAAAAATGAAGGACGCAAAGGATTACGCCACAATCCTAAAGAGACGGCATGCGTTGGAAGAAGGCATCACAGAGTTTTGCAATGTTGCATCCAATGCATGCCATGATTTTGATTATTATAAGGATAAGGCTGCACTTGATGACGAAGACATGAATGAGTTGAACCGGCTATGTCAACCTTACATCAACACGAAGCTAAAGCGTAATGTCAAAACCCTCCCCTTTCCTGAACGTGCTATGGCACTTCTGAAGCGGAAGCTTGGATTCGTTGTGGTCTCATTTAAGACCGATGATAGCCCCCCTTCCTTCTTGGTAACCTTGGGACACAAGGGGTTTGGTGGTCTGGAACTGGCGCCTGGACCCGTGGCACTATTTGCCATCAATATGATCGAAGACCCCACCCTATTTTATGAAAAAGATGACATTGAGCGATTAATTTACAAGACGCGGTTCGGACATGACCGAAGCCGGATACTTTCGGTTGCTTTTATCTTTTGCATGCCGGGGCAATCGGACAAACCACTTGGTCACAATGGGCGGCCGATATTAACTTCACCAATAGGATCTTATATTCCATATACGAACTGGAACATGAGTGTATACTTGGCCTGCCGAAGGCACCAAGTTTTGCCAATATAATCTTGGTTATGGTTTCAAGATCGAATCACTGGACAAGTGGTGGTCGAGCGAGCACCACTATCTCGATAAGTTCGCGATTTCTCAAGAGCATATGGAACCCTGGAAGGGCGGCAGATTTATGGAGGATGTGCCATTGATTGACAAAGTCAGCACTGATGGTGTGACAGGTCCAATACATAGAATTCCTATCCGTCCAAGAGTTATCAAGTACTTCATAACCAAATTTGGTCGAGGAAGATCATATTGTATGCGAAAGTGGTACATGAATGGCTGTTCTCTCAAGGGGGCTATCTTTGATGGAATGAAACCAATATCCGTGGTTGGAAATAAGGACATGGTTGAAACCATTCGGTCATACCTGGACCTGCTTCATGAGCATTTCAAAGAGAGGAAGAAAGCTGGAAGCAGTATGGACGATGATGACGAAGACAAACCTGACAGCCAGGGAGAGAAAGATGACGGAGATGTCCAAGGTTTAGACAAGAATGTTGCGGAACAAATTCTGGAGAATCTGAGATTGAGGTGAGTTGACTTTGCTCTAGGAGTGTTTCTCGACTCGCGAGTCGAGAAACCTCCGAGTCTTTAACTTTTTCCTTTCGACTTTGAGTGAGTCGAAACCTCGTTAAATGAATCGATGTCTTTCATCATTCCGGGGACATCGAAAGCAACCAATCGAATCATTGACACTATCCGCGGGATCTGGCGGTGGTTCGGTTCATCGAGGATATAGCATCCAAAAAGGCAAAGCAAGAGCAAGACAAGGGCAAAGAAAGAAAGGACCTGAGAAAATAATGATCCCGCATATGGATCCTGATCAAGAGGAAATCTGGTCAGAACCAAACTCTAACTGGGATCCAGCGGGGCCCACCAAGCTTATAATATTTGATACCAATGGAGTATTGACTGCAGTATACCACGATAAAGACGTCCCTGAGCTTAACACCTCGCAGATGCCGATAAAAGTGGGGTCTAAAATCGTGTATCCTCGGCTTAAAGCAAAGGAAATTATTGAATGGTGCCTGCAACGGGGATTTGAAGTGGCCATATGGTCTTGTATGGCAAAGAAAAATGTTGTGAATGTCCTTGGTGTTCTCGGCCTTCCAGTTTTGAAGTTCAAGTTTGTTTGGGGAAACGAAAGGGTGTTGCGTTCCCGAGACACCAGCATAAATGGGTAGAAGGGACTACTCATAAATGTCTAGATGGTTTTGCCCAGTTGGTTAAGGGCATGTCGGTTAGGAACGTTACATTTGGTATCAGAGCAAGGCACACAAGTATGACTCGGAATACCGTTGGACGGTAGGTCATGACTTGGTTTGTGATGCTCGAGGGTTAAATGCATGGTGATGTAGGGCTGGTAAAACAATGTTTTGACCAAGTTCTCCATTTAGACCATTGAATAATCTACTGAGATCAGCCATTCTTTGTTGTTAAGAGTCCTTTCAATTTCATGTGATAGCAAGTCTTTGATTGAAACATAAGCTGCTAGCTCAAACATATCTGTGACATGTTTTGCAGTAAGAGGCAGAAGGTGCTAAAAGCACTAGATGTACTTGTGTGATATTGTCTGGGGATTGTTGTAGAGCCAGTGAGATTTGCAAAGACTACAATCAATAAAATGTCTTGGGGTTGATGGCAATGCTTAGGAGATGTGCCAGATCCAGCCAGAACTTATAACAATTGTTTTCACTTGTTTCATGATTTTCATTGCTTGGGTTTTTGTGGGCCTGTGGATTCAAGCTTAATGTCTACCCAATTTGAAGTGTCATTCATGTTCTAGTTCTATAATGTTTTTTAATGCCAAATCTCGCTCAGCTTGATTATGCATAGAAGTAGGAATAGCTTCTGCTTTATGATAAAAGCTAATTTGAAATGTTTTTGCAGGATCTAAAAGAGCGTGTTCTTAACAAATTTCACATGCATCTCATGCATGTAATCATGATGCATAGGGAGTTACAATAACCAGTTGTTACAGAAGCCCCTATTCACAGATACATGACCAATAGTTCATCTCGTTCAGCAGCAACGAGGAGGTTAGGGCAGAGCTTTGATAGAGATTCAAAACATCTGATTCTTTATCCTGCAAAAGATATTAAGTAAACCATGGGGTGCTTGTATCAGGCATGAGGTATTACTGGACTACAAGTTTGTTACGCATGTTACTTTCTCTTCAATGTTGTAATAGCTATGTCTGACTATGTTGCCTCACAATTGTTCCAGAAGACAATAAAAGAATTGCATCTCTTGAAATGTTAATGTTTACAATTTGTGCATACCATGTAAAACTCAAAGAAGCCATCCAGATGTCGAAAACAAATGTGCTATCATGGACTACCAAGATAAAAACATGAGGAGACAAATGTATCAGTATGGAATGCCATACTGTATGTTGCATAGATACTATTTTCCAGATGAAACTCCATGATTGCAGCCCATGGCTACATTGATAAGCTTGAGGATGCCATCGAGATCTTAATCCTAGAATATCATGATGCATAAACATGGGTTATGCAATAAATGTGCAACTGCAATTGAACAATGCCCTCAAGCTATTTCATGTAATGTCAAGAGGGATGTAGTTTCTTAAACTACACTAATGGCATGCATCATTTGGCATCTCCATATAGAGTATTGGAATAAGCCCCTATCACATCAATCTATGGAAGGCAAGAACTTGGTTTAGCTAAGACCTGAAGACCTGGCCAAGATTGGAGCTGGTATGACCTTTTTTTTCTTAAATGGAACGATGGCATGTAGGACAATCATGAACAATAATAGGCTCCATATGAATGCTTTATTGTAAGCCGTCATCACTACTGTAAACATGTTCATCACTACTGTGAACATGTTCTTCGTTATGTTTTGTTAGATGTTGATGTGGGCATATTTTTCAAACTTTAACGTAACATGTTCCATAAAGCATGAACTGAAGCATCTTATGCAAGATTGAGAATGAGAAAAATAGTGAAGAAATGGACTTAAAACTTGAAACTCCATATTTCAAGTAGTGGGTGGTATAAATGCTTTCCAATCATTTACTTACAAGATTATTTGCAAGTAGAGGGCTAGAAAGCACACTAAGTTATTCATAGCTAAACATAAGGCTTAAAGGGTAATAAGGTTTGGACTGCATTTTACAGCCCGCGTTCAAGTGGCAGCTCGAGTTATCTAAGACATTATTATTGTTATCAACATGTATTACCAACCCCGCCATAACATTTGCTTGCTATATAACTAGTAATATTCTAATAAAGAATGTAAGGAGCTACACATATGCTCCTAGAAATGATAAATCTTTTGCTTAGTAATATTCTAATAAAGAATGTAAGGAGCTACATATATGCTCCTAGAAATGACAAATCTTTTGCTTACAAGAGTTTTGAACACAAACTTAGAATATGTGCTTGAGCCTATTCACAAATTCAAACATATGATGCCCCCATATACCTTATTTTCCTCCTAATTTTTTCCTCCCTCCTGTCCTTGTCCTTGTTTTCTTCTACTTTGTCCAACGTTCTCTTTCCCTCCCCCCTTCCCCACTTATCTTCCTCTTGATTTTTGCTTGTCTCCTATCTTTGTCCTAGTCTTCTTCTGCTTTGTCCATTCCTCTCACCTTTCCCCCCTTTTCCACCATTTGCCTCAAGCCTGCATTACCGCTAGTTATTTTTTTTTAGTAACACAACTGAAGGGGGCAGCTTCTGGACCAGATATTGTTGTGAGAGCCTTTTGGGCAGAACCTTACGGCCAGAAGGAATAAGGCCTATGAGTTTGTTGGAAGAAAGATCAAGGAGACCCATGTTGTCATTAGAAAGTTATGAAGGAATAGGACCACAAAGCCCACAACCCCCCTAAAGAAAGACGCACATACCAGGCACTTGGCTTGATCCAGCATGATATTCCACCCAATTTTAGCCTATTGAAAAGATCCAGAGTAGTAAGATCACCCTTCATATTGCCAAAGGAATCAGGAATACCATTGGAAAGCATATTTTTTTGAAATCAAGCAGCTGGAGCTTGGAAAGGCTAACCCCAAGAAGGAGGAATGGCACCCAAGAATTTTTTTTTGCTAAAGTTCAAGCATTCTAGATTGGCCCTTTGCCCAATGATGGCTGTAAAGTTTCTGATAGAGCATTGTTGTGCATATGAAGACATTGCAAAGATGTCATATTTCTAAAAGAACTTGACACTGCTCCATTCAGTCGATTAGAAAATGGATTTAAGGGTTGTGAGGGTTGAAAGAAACCCCACAGAGTTTGACCCCAAAAATCTGGTTATCAAGAATTTTAAATAGTTGTATGCTTTTTAAAGCTCCAATAGAGCTTGGAATATTGCCTAAGAAGAAATTGATCTGGAGATCAAGCTATTGAAGGTTGCACAGATTCCCAATCTAAAAAAAGAATGGCTCCTGTTAGCTTGTTCTTGCATATATAAAGCAAGAACAAGTCCCTCAGTACCAACAAAGGGCCTCTAAGGTCGTCTTTGTGAATGGGACAAAAGTATTGCTTGACACCTTAAGGTATCACGTATTCGGTTGAGGCACAGTCAAAGCTTCCAGAGCCAACTTCGCATTCACATCGTAGCACATGGCGCCCATATTTCCGACGATATTTGATATGGATTGAAGAGTTTAGAGTACTTGGAATGATCTTACACAAAACTTAAAATAGGAATATGTGAAAAACAAAAACAATATGGTTTGTATTTTAGACAAATTGATATAAATGCACAATTAACCACCCAACTGAGTCGACTAGGTTTTGGCAAATCAACAATACTGGCTTATTGGATTGATCACACTACATCGCTTAATCTCTGATCAAGGACTCAATATCTGGTTTAGAAAGGGATATTTTGGATAGTGAACTGAAACAACATACGGTCATGGCGATTATTAAAATTCTCCAACTTCTTGTAGTATACACTACTATACAAATTGATATGTAACCGAGTCTATGAGGGAAGTTCGTTATAACAGACCCTTTCCAGGCTGCACATCCTGTGACATGGCAATCATCTGAAGGGCACCATTTTTCAGTCCAGGAAGATTTGACCCCAGCATAGCTCTGCAGAAGGAAAGAAGAATTATGTTGGGTGCGAGAGGCTCGCCTGCAATGGAAGTGGGCCGTATATAGAGAAGGCCAGGCTATCGGGATCAGTGGCCGTCTGACCCATTAACAGCTTTTGCATAGCTCTGCAGCTTTCCAACTTCACATTGTGTTGTTTTACACTTTTCTTTATTGTTATTATTGTTGTGATTGTTATAGGGCATAGCCCCCGAGTTCTGTTTGGGCTCATGCCCTTTTGCTCTGTTCCCGTCTCATGGTCTGATTGGGTCCCCGTGGACGTAAAAGATCTTTATCTTATTTTTATTCTAATTCTAATTCGTACTTTATAATCTTCATAATATAATAAATAGATGTTTAGCAGGCTTGCCTAACCCTCCGTACAACAACAATTAGAATTCTAGCCTATCCACGTGCTTTTAATTTCGATCCTTCATGCTTTCAATCTCGATCCTTCATGCTAATGAGGAATGAAAATGCTAATGAGAGGCTAGGGGTAGTTGGGTTTTGTATTAGTTGGGAATTAAATTGCTAGGCAAAGCCTTTGCCATCCAAACCAAAAATGGAAAAAAGAGAGAGAGAGAGAGAGAGAGAGAGAGAGAGAGAGAGAGAGAGAGAGAGAGAGAGAGAGAGAGAGAGAGAGAGAGAGAGAGAGAGAGAGAGAGAGAGAGAGAGAGAGAAAGAAAAAGAAGAAGGAAGCGCTTACACACACACATGCACACACGATGAGACGGGTCTCTTAGATCAACGTGTTGTTATTTGTGGAGTGACTCTGATTAACAGACTAGCTATCCATGGATTTTGACATCGAGCTTTGGATGATACAGATCGGGAATAGAAGGATTTAAATGCTTGTGGGCATATGTGCAGCTGTGCATGTGGACAGGGTACAAAATGAGAGGAGCTTTGCATTTTAGGCCATCGTTACCTTCAATTTTAGAAGTTTGATTAGAGCGATTTCTCACAATTTGGTTCTGAGTTGGGTGAGATTTCGGTCTATCGTATATTGAAGATCAGGTCTACATTATGATAGTGGGATTGCTTCTTAGAGTAGCATGACAGAAGATGTTGGCAAATTGGGTAGTGCACAAAGGGTTTCTTTGTTGATAGTTTCCAGAAGAATTACCTTATTTTGGTGGATGATAAGGGTCTTCCCACCGTCTGAGCGCACAGGCTGCTTCCGGCCTCACAGAGGCCCGTTCATGTGATCCCGCAGGCGTTAGCATCAAGGTCTAGCACATGAGGCAAGCCTGCATGGTGAATCAGCAACATACCCTAAAGTTTGCAGCATCCAAGCATCCCGGCCCTTTCTGAGCGCATGACCATGGCATGAGAGACTCGCAAAGCTAAGAACCTTACCAAAGCGCCTGTGCGGATCTCTGACAAACTCTATGACCCTATTATGGAACCGTACCTTCTAGCTTCCGGCCTCACAGAGGCACGTTCATGTGACCCCGCAGGCGTTAGCTTCAAGATCTAGCACAGAAGCCAAGCCTGCATAGTGAATCGGCAACATACCACGAAGTTTGTAGCATCCAAGCATCCTGGCCCTTTCTGAGCATGACCATGGCACGGGAGACTCGCAAAGCAAAGAACCTGACCAAAGAATCCGTGCAGGTTTCTAACAATCCCTATAACCCTACTATTGAACCGTACCTTCTAACATCCACTTTCTTTGGGCCCCAGCATCGTATCCTGACACGTTGGGATATACAATCAACTTCTGATACATCTCTAGATGCGGCCTTAGATAGACTTGGTGCTAAATTCATTGTCTGCCTCCTGAAATCTTTGCCAGATCCAGATGATCCGCTCTATCATCACTATCATAGCGACATCCATTTAGCTACCCTTAGGGAGCTGGGTACAACTTCTAGAGTTGCTGCTACAGTCTGCAGGTCTCAATCTAGTGGGTCACAGTGTGCCCCACTGGTGTCTAACATAGTGTCTGTGCCTGAACATATGGATGATATGCCCGAGCATGATGACAGCATACGTGTCGCTACACAGACCTCGCCTGAGGATTTGTTGCACACTTTGCACAGGTAGAGGTCCCACCTTCTGAGCCAGGCACGGCCACAGAGCACATATCGATCTGAACCTACGAATCGTAGGTATTGAGGAGACGGGAGACTCTCCTGCTATAGATGAGATATTGCATTTTTTTTTTTACCCATGTGATGCATATACAAGCAGATAGCATCCTCTCGATACATCGGGTTGAAGCAGCACGGCCTGACTGTCCTCGCCAGCTCCCAGTCTATTTTCGAGATGCCCTTTCTAGGCTGCACATCTTGCGACATGGCAAACATCCGAAAGGCATCACTTTTTCAGTCCTTGGATGCCCGATGTGTTGGCCATCCAAAGCAGTATGAAAAAAATCCCATGTTGATTGGACTTCAAGACATGCAAATAAGCAATGTTCAAGTGACTCACTTTTCGTGAGGCAAAGTGGACATAATGCAAGGACTTAAGGATAATATTGATGGTGGAATGTACTAACACACAAATACCTACAAATAATCTGCCACCAAAACACAGATACCTTTGGATGAAGCGGGTTATCCCAAACCCAATGCCATATACAAGACTAATATTCATGTGGAATTTGCAGCTACTATCTAACTGACGCTAGAAGGGCACTCCATACTTGAAGAATAGAATAGAATGGATTTTTATCATTTATTGAGACCAATTGGCTTATGGAACCCAAACAAAGAGAACAGCAAATGTATGACGATCAGGGGCAGTAATAAGTATGCTGACAAACTGTACAATGAAAATTAATGTACAATTCAATGTCATGTATGAGTTCAATACCGTGCATGAGGACATATATGAGTGTGCCTATCCATGTCCTCTTGAAGATATGATCCCAGTAAGCCCACAGAGGTTGTGTCTAACAACAATGTAGCGGTTGGTTAGGTAGGATTAATTGAAGATACTGAGCCTAGTTATGATCAAATGATGGACAAGTTTGGAGTGCATGGCATACATCCTCAATGGCTCTCTGTTGGCAATAATGATAAATCTTGTCCTCACGTGCCTTTTGAGTTCACTTGCCTGGTTTAAGGCAAGGTGTGTGTGTTTAGGCCACTCAATGTCGAGATCGGGGATGTGATGCATGGCATTGCTAAAATGCCTCGAGGTGCTGTTGTAACGGCTACTGTCAATATTGCCAAAGTTCCAGCTAGATCTACTGTTGTAACTGACATTGTTGCCCCCGATATCGCCGCGCCATCGCCGCCAGATGCCAATGTTGACACCCTTGGGTGTCTTGCTACTATTTTGGTCTCCTCCTCCTTCTTGCATTCCGCGATGTTGTTCCCCGTGTCGCAGTTTTTCGATTCCAATCCCTAAGTAGGAATTGTGCTTGCAGTTGGTTTCTTGAAACTGTATGGGCTTTCCCTGGCAGAAGGGGGATAGTCTTAATACTATCGCTGCAGACATGGATTTTCATCGCCGCCTGATCGCGTTCCGGGTATGATATCGGTCTCAAGGCGTTATCTGCGTCTTCTTGATCCGCAGCGTACCACCAAATCCGATCGGCGGTAACAGCGGCGATGTCACCCAGCAAGGGCGCCTAGGGGGCAACTTGCAATGGTGCGCTTACTTACAATCGCAGACCCTTAGACCTTTAACCCATTAAAGGTAGACCAAAGGTCGTGGAAACCTAAACCTAGCGATAGCCTATATAAGGCATCAAACCCTAACATTCCCTTTTTAAAGCCCGTAGGACCTTAGAAGCTCGGTCTTTGCGAGGAGTCAATTCCAACTCCACATTTGCACAGTCTGCGCCCCAGCTAGTCAGATCTCCTTTCCAGCATCTCGAGCAGAACGACATGGGCCTGGCCATTCGGAGGGGGTGAACCGGGGATCGGGTATTTAGTTGATTGAATAGCTAAACCTTATTCCGACCTTGAACCGGTAGGTTTAGCCTATTAAATCACCCTATTAGCCATTGGCAAAGTGCACATCCCGAGATTGACTCTAACTAAGGAACCTAACTCTATGAGATAGATTAGTTCTTTATTATATTATTATGTTGATATGATGGACCGGATGGATTCTTTGAACTCATTGTATTGGGAAGGGGGTAGAGACTTAAAGCTTAGTAGATGATGCTCCTAGTTAGTCCCTCTTGGTGCATTACTAGAATTCGCCTCAGGGCACGGAGCCCACCCGGCTGTGGGTGAAGGGCCAGACCGGCTTAGAATGAGGTTCGTGTTTCGACCCTCGACCCCATCCTCCGGTGTGTAAGGCCTCAACGGGGATCAGAGTGACTAGGTCTAATGGCTTACCACCGAGTATGGGTAAGGCATGGGCTCGACACCCGTGGGGTGGTGTTCACCTTCCGGGGTTAAGTCGAATATAGGGCAAGTGGCCTCTAGTCACCTTTGGGTCAGCATGTAGATCTCTCGAGGGAGCGATTCCCCACCTGCCCCATCCTGGACTTGATGTAACCGGGAATAGCCCCTTTGGCTATGCACCCGCGGTGGGCCAGTCCCAACACTTTTCAACCTACTCACCAGTGTACCCACAGAGGGGCAGATGGTGTGGACAACCCAATGCCATGCTCTTATGCGGCCCAATCCATTGTCATGTTTTCATGCCGCAATGAAGTCCGGAGACCAAGCTTGTCACCCATCCCCGGTATTCAACCTTGTAGGAACTTCCTTTGTATTGTGCCGATTTTGTCTATCTCAGATAAAGATGTACCACCCTTCGAGGTGGATATATGATGTTATATTAATCGACGCAGGCGTTTACGCCCGCAGTAGGTAGGCCCCGAGGGAGACGGGTAAAATGACCCTTTCATTCTTCCCCACCGGGATTCCGGATGGTCACGCGATCCTCCGGGAAGGCCCTATATCGCGATGGAGCTGGTATGGGGATGAACTCAGTCATATACGGCGGCGGCATTATACGAGTAGGGACGCCAAATGGTATCGAGCTTATGTTCTTGGAGACCAAGAGCAAAGCACCGCCATGCTCCCAAAAGTACTAACTTGATAGGATCCTCAAGCCTCGAAAAGTGAGAAAATTTTTTTTCTCTCATTTTTGTAGTTTATGCTAAGCTAGTAACAATTAAGCGAATTGGAACTTAATAAGACTAAAAAGAATGAGCCAAAAATTTGCCAAGTAAGGTGGTCTCACAGCTCGCGCCTGGTCGAAGAACTAAACTTTAGTTTTTGAGCGAGGCGCAAGCTGTGAGACATCGAGCCAAGATCACTCAAACATGATGAATTTGAGAAAACTAATGTGGTAAGGCTAGTTCTAAGATAGAAATTAATTAGAATAGCATGTTTTAATTGCTTAAATTACTTAAAGATGTGTGAGATCTCACAGCTCGCGCCTGGTCTAAAAACTAAACTTTAGTTTTTGAGCGAGGCGCGACCTATGAGACCAATAAGTAGGAAAAGTCTGAAATAAGTGTAAATTTTAATTAAATAGGTGCTTTAGCGTGTTAAATAGAGCAACTTGAATTTTGACCTAAAAATTACCAAGTTATAAATAGAAGTAGACCCCCTCATTTCCACGCCCCAAATTTAGAAATCCGCTTTCTCCGCACTTAGGCGATCTTTGGCCGATATCCGATCGACGAACCGAAAACATGGCCCGAACCAAACAGATCGCCAGAAGCGCCGCCGCCAGCGAAAACCACCACCGCCACGATACCGACATCATTCTACAGATGCTTCGCGGAGAGGCTCAGGTGGGGGTCGCTCGGCGAGCGAAATGCAGAAGACATCTCAGAGATCAAGATACATCCGATCCGATAGGATGTTTTCAATCAGCAGTGGATCAAGACGGCCCTCCTCACCAAACTCCATGGACGCAGGAGACGAGGGAGGTATACGAGGAAATAGAACGGAGATTAGAGAGCAGAAAGGGCGTAGAACCACCTCGATGCAGTTACGAGATCCTCGAGGACGAGGAGGAGGCGCACATCGAGAGAAGAACAAAAGACCAGCAGGAGCACAACGAGCCGGACTTGAGCCGCAGAGGAAGCAGATTCATGAGGTTCATCAAGAAGTATGAACGCCGGGAGAAGAAGAGGGAACGTAAAACGAGGAAGAGGGAAGAGGAGGAACAAGGGTGGGGAGCCCCAGAAGCTCAAGGAAGTCCCCATGGTGAAAAAAAGCCCAACCCCAAGATCACCATTACCAACGGCCACTGATCATCCCCCTATTCCTCCTCGGAGGGTTCTGGACGAAGAACCTAACCCCAACACGAGGGCAAGTTCTTCCAAACCCCGGGGTTAGTTGAGAAGGTTACCGCTGAGCGTAGCAAATGACGAGCAGCAGGACACAAAGGAAGAAGCCCTCCCATCCTAAATGGGACAGAAGAAGCAACCCCGCCTGCCCGGAGAGTCCCACGCCACCTTAATCTCGTAGAAAGATCTACGAACTAAAAGATGCGGAGCACAACGATACATGAAGGAGTGGGAGGCGATAACAAGTACTACCGTGAGAACAGGGTCGACCATCAAGGAGGACACCCAACCAAGCACCTACCCTAAGACCGCCACCACCAAAGCCCAAGGTCCCAAAAAGCCCGCACGTAAGAAGCTCATTTCAGAAGAGGCCGAAAGCAAAGAGCACTACGGGAGATTCGCACTTCCAAATGCCTTCTACGCCTCCCGATTCCCAGGCCCCTTTGCTCTGGGCTAGTTAGAGAAGTAATGCAGATTTCGTGACGGACTACGTGGTCACGCGATGAGATGCCGCTTTGCACTACGTGGAAGCACCGAAAGCGTAAGATAGTGCAACATTTTGAAGACTCAACAGCTTTTGCACCGTCCATGCCAAGCGAAGTGACACCGATGAGGCAAGATATGCAACTTGCTACCGCATCAAGGAGAGAGACCACCCAACATTTTGTAAATAATCGAAAATTTTGTAATATAGAACAATTTTGAGTACTTTTAATTGTCCGAACTTGCTTAATTAGGACAAGTTAGCAGGTTTTAGCTTTTATTTTAGTAAAATAGGACATTTGCAAACCGAAAGCGGATATCTCACACTCCGCCTGGGTCAAGAAACTAAATTTTAGTTTTGAACGAGGCGCTAAGCCGCGAGACCTTGCCCAAAAAATTGGCCCAAAACAGCCCAAATTGACCAAATAAGGGTCAATTCTACCCGATTTGATGAGCCCATCATCTTTACACCCTTTAGTTTACCCAAATTGGACACGCTTTTGATCAAATGGACTGATGTCTCACGGGCCAAGGGTCAAGAAACTAAACTTTAGTTTTTGAACGAGGCACAAGTCGTGAGACCTCCTACCATTTCTTCACCGTAACTTGCCCGAATGATCTTCAACCTGTTGAATAGCATCTTTAGGTAATCCAGCCACGCCAAACACTTGAACTAGTCTTCAAATTCCCATTTTGACCTCAAGATAGACTAGAATTGCCCAACCCCGTGAATTTTCCAAGTCATCCAAAAATTAGGGTTTCCCCTTTTCTATAAATAGGTCCCTCATTTCACACATAGCACCCTACAAGTTTGCTCCTGCCTTCTTAGTTTATTTTCCAACTCCCCTCGAGGCTTTTGCAACCGCTTGATACCCTCTTCCCATTTAACCAATGGCAACCTCTCGATTTTCGCGATGGTATTACAAGCAACATATGCCGAGGCCGACATCGACCAAATTTTCCATGTCTTCGGGAAGGAGGTAGATGTCCAAGCAACTTTTGCACGCGAACCCCAACTTACAGAGAGTCCCGCCCAATTCCAAGCTAGGGTAGAACCAAAGACTAGTGCAACTCCCACCTTGCATAGGTTACTTTGTTCCTAGGCAATCCCCTCGGCAGCGTTTTTAGGCGATGTTCCAAACATTGCCAAGTACCCCACAAACAAGGCGCTAGCTACGACGCCAAAGCCAATGGTCCTAACCGCCAATAGGACCAAATATTTCTTCAACACCGCCTTGGCAATTTTTCTTACCCATCGCGCCGAGAACACTGTGGGAGAAACCTCCATTCCCCCCATGGACGTGGACCCATTAGCCATAGCAGCAGAACAACGGCTCCTGCAATACTGACGAGAGTGAAGGAAGGAAAAGAAGAGGACTCGTAGGAACAGAATCGGAAGAGGAGGAAGACTACGCCGAAGCTCGACCTGCCTAAGAGCTGGCGACAAAGTGTAACAAGAGTGGCAAGACTTCGAAAGAAGCCAGCCAAACTCTTAGAGTCGCTGCCACCTTGGGCTAGGCATTACAAGCCTAGCCCCCATCATTGTCGAGGGCCAAGAATTTTTGCTCCTAAGTGACATTCAAAACCTCCCGAGTGCAAGGAAAGGGAGTATCGACCAAGAGTTGCCGCACCAACTTTCCGGGAACGGACTCTTAACTTCATCGCCCGAGGAGCCCTCTCGACTTCCCACTCCAAGTAAGGGAAGCCGACACTTACACGGAGAGTCGAATTCTCCGCCATCCAAGCCTACATCAACATCGTGCATGATGGAGCGCACTGTGCCAAACCAACCGCCGACGAGGAAGAGTTCCTTTGCTCATCACAGAACGGGGATGGGGATCCGCCACGACATCAACATCTTAATCGCAAGTTTTCTTCTGCAACGCCCCGGAGAAGCAAAGTTCCACCCTCGAGAGCTTCAGCAAATGGAGACTACAGTGAGCTCACCACGAGGTAGATGACTTGGCGCGCAGACACGTAGAAATGGGATGTCGAAAGTGGCCGAGATCCTCCACGCAAATCCACAAGTCATTGATACCCCGACGGGATGGAAGAATAGCTGGCAATTCACCGCGCAATTCACCCCGTGAGGCGAAGGAAGGAGTATCGATGCTAATTGCGCGATTTGGATTTGGCGGATGCGCTGTTACCCCTCAACACCGAGTATGCCATCCCCGGGTGAAGAGAGCCGTAGCACTCGATGTTTTGACTTACATACCTTACCTACAGCGGAAAGACCGGGCTGCAGACCCAGCCTTTACCTCCCACCGCCAGAGTGGAAGACTTGGCGAGCTTTGCGGGTGGATCTTCGCCAACGTCTTAGGAACTTGGGTCATTCAAAGGGGAACAACCCAAGTGAAGAAGTTCCTAGAGGACAATCCATCCTACCTACGACATCAAGAATAGTTAGCAATCTTGATACCGAAGTCTTTTTGTAGTAAACATATTATATAATATGAATATAACTTCTTTGCATTTTTAAATGTTTTGTTGATATATTTTGTTCCGCAACTATACCAACAACACATATAATGCAACAAACAAACAAAACTAACCGCACAACCATGACCAATTGTGTATGCGTAAAAGGAACAACGAACAGCCGAGCAAAACAGAGGCCCAACAAAGATGAAGAAACTCCGACAAAGCAACCCTTTCAAAGGAACCTCTTCGAGGGATATGGCCCCATGACACCTCGGTGAAGAGTGTCGCAGATGCGCAACGCATTACGGACCGTGATAAAGGTTCTACTAGCAGCCCAAGCATCACCGGGCATTAAACGGCACCCCGAAAAAGTCGGGGGAAAGACAAGAAAGGAGTAGAAGAGAAGGAGGTCCCCAGCACAGAGACCAATCGTTTTCTCAACCCCTGACTCGAACCCAAAAGAGGTCGAAAGCGCCGGACCGTGAGACGGCAAAAGAAGGACACTAAGGCCCCTGATTACCGTAAGAAGGTGGACTCAAGATCGGGCAATGTGTGGAAAGTCCGAAACTCTAACGCTTCCTGGCGAACAGATCCCGCTTAGAGGCGAGGCATGGCCGGATGAAATGAGTGAGTACGGGCAATGCCTATGGGCATGAAGGACAAAGACAAAGGCGTGGTGGCGCATGCCCAACCCTCGAAGGAGCCGACGATATGGTGGAAGGGCTATGCCAAAGCCCATGGGTTGAGCAGGGACGATGCCGATTTAAGAAGTTCTCAAAAGCCATGAAACACTATGTTCCCTGAACACAAGTCGAACATGATGTCGCAGCTTTTACGATTGCGCCAGGGTACAAGATTCGCGAGTTTATGAGACTAAGGCTATATGTGCCAAAGCCGAACGAAACACGCAAAGGGAAAGCTACATAGAAGGACCAACGAAACTCGAAACTCCTCGTAAGGGCAATAGACCCCAAAACAATGCCCAAGGCGTAATCCAAAGCAATTAGTTTGGTAAGGATCCCAATCAGCCAAAGTAAAGACACACAAAGATAGCCTCACCATCGATAGAGGCAAAGCAACAGAGCTACAACCGAGGGCAGCCAGCCCAAGCCCAGCCAAGTCCCCATATAATAGCAACCAAGGAGACGTATAGAAAGAAAGCAAAGTGTCCTTCAAGGACAAACAGAAGGTTCCAACTACTTCAAAGCAAGATTTTCCTTCTTACGCGATGCCCAAGGAGAAAAGGCAGAATGCATAGAGAAGAGAAGCGCTTTTTAGATGTTTCCAGCCGGGCCACCGAACGGCCGAATCCGCCCATTTGTTATGAGCTCAAAGACCAGCGTAATTGGGATGGGACACCCATCGACGAGGACGGCGCAGGAAGCACGCCATTACATTCGGGTGAGTGCCACATCTTCGCCGCTATAGATACGAACGTGCAGAGACCTAGTATAAGGTAATCACCACAAAGAGGGAAGGCAAAGGCCAAGTCCTTCATAGTCTTGATAGACTCGAAGTAGCCATAACTTCTCGATCCCCGAGGATGGTTGAAATGTTGAAATTGAAACCCCTAAAGTCCAAACCAAGGCCCGTAATCTTGGCAAGCGCAAAGAAGACATACAAAATGAAGAGAATCAACTTCGATTATTGACTTTGCCGTGATTAATATCCGTGTGGGAGCGTATAATGGGCATTGGCAAATACCCACTTGATCGCTGGAATGGAGTACCTTGGACCAGCAGGGCCATCATTGATTGTGGAAAGCGGAAGGTGACCTTCCCAACGCCCGACGGCAAAGCCATTGAGATCACGGTGTAAAGAAGTTACCCCCAATCATGCAATGTATGTCCTGCTAAGAAGCTGCTCAAATCTATAAAGAGCGAGAAGGTAGCATACATCTTCAAACCTCGAGATTGAGGAACCCGAAGCCCGAAGGAAGCAAAGAAGACAAGGTGCTCAAAGAAGTTGCCCAAGCCAATCGCCAATTTGATTACGAGTTCCACCATCTCTTTCCGTGATGAGATCGAGAAGCTTCCTCCTGGCTGTGGGAGTAGAGTGTGAGATAGCACTCAACCGTGGACCAAGCCGACGAAGCAAGGCCCCATATAGAATGACCACACATGAACTCACCTGAGCTAAAGAAGCAGCTTACAAGAATTGCTCGATCTAGGGCTTCATCGCCCCAGAGATCTCACCATTTGGGGCACCCATCCTCTTTGTCAAGAAGAAGGATGGAAGCTTGAGGATGCATAGATTACGCACAATTGAACAACCACACCATCAAGAATAGTACGCGACTCCCTGTGTCGACGCACTTGATGGACCAGACTCAAAGGGCAAGGTCTTCCAAGATCGACCTAAAGGTCAGGTTATCACCGCATCAAAATTAAAGAAGAGGACATCCACAAAACGGCTTTTAGGACCCGGATATGGGCATTACGAATTCACCGTAATGCCATTTGAGCTATCCAACGCCCAGCTTCGTCGCTCATGAGACTCATGAACGACATCTTCGTGAGAATACTTGGACACCTTTGTGATAGTATTCTTCATGACATTCGGTGTACAGTAAATCCATTGAAGAGCATGCTCAAAGACGCCGAAAGGTGCTCGAGAAGTTAAGAGGCATCGCCAGTATGCCAAGTTGTCGGGAAATCCGCCGCCAGGTGGAATACCTCGGTCATGTGATTTCAGCGTAAGGAATCTCGGCAGCACCCCGCCAAGATTGAAGCAAAGAATCCAATGGCCGCCACCAAAGAACGTCCATGAGGTCAGAAGTTTCCCTTGGCCTAGCAGTGGTATTACAGAACTTCGCGGAAGAACTTCGCGAAAGATAGCAGCCCCAATCGAATGGCGACTTAACAAAGGCGAGAAAGTCAAAATTATGCACCATGGGCTCAAGAAAGCCCAAGCAGATTTGAGTTGTTGAAGGAAGCCTTGACGACCGCTTCCGCTTTGACCCCCCCGGCCGCTTTAAAAGGACAAGTTAGTGGCAACCGACGCAAGCAAGATAGCCAGTGCAATGTCGGATGCAAGAAGAAGCGGGTAATAGCGCACGACTCAAGGAAAATGAACGACAGCGAAACGCTGCAAGCACCCCGACGCGATGATCAAGAGCTGCTAGCGCTTGTCGTATGCGTTGAGAATCTGAGGCATTACCTCTTAGGGAGGAAATCCGCTTGAACACCGATCACCGTGAGCCCAAGACGTATTCACGCAAACCACATCTCAACTGAGGCGCAGAAGGTGGATGGAATTTCTCGAGGAGTACGACTTTGAGATAGTCTACAAACCCGAAGCTTAATGTGGTAGCGGATGCGCTTTCAAGGCATCCATCGACAACCGTGAGTGCAATCGCAAAATCTCGACGCTCTTCCAAGAATTTCGAAAAGATAGAAGAAACCTTGCCAACGGATGTGGACTTCAAAGAAGTATGGGCAAGCTTGTCCAAGGAAGCGAGAACGGACAAGGAGAGAGAAACCTTCAAAAACTTTAAAAAAGGAAGGTAACCTCCTATACCATAAGAACAAGTTGTGCGTCCGGAATCATCCGGAGTAAGAAAGTTGATCCTCCACGACACCCACAACAGCCCAATAGTCGCCACGCAGATTCATGAAGACATATTTCAAAGCGTAGCAGCTACTATTGGCCAGAATGAAGAAGCATAGCTCGCCACATCAAGGAGTGTCGGCCCTATGCCAGCAAACGAAAGCGTAACAACTTCGAATTCCGTGTGCTTTTGAACCATTAGCCGTACCAAACGCCAAGTGGGAGGTCGCCAGCATGGATTTTATAAATGGACTACCAAGAACAAAGAAGAGGTAAGGATGCCTTGATGGTCGGGGTTGGCAAAAGTTGTCGAAGATGGCCCATTTTGTGCCTTGCGGACCACGGACCTATGACTATGGACACGCAAAGCTCTTCACCAAAGAGATTTTCGCATCTTCATGGCATGCCAAGGGAAATTATCTCCGGATCCAGATCCGAAGTTCATCGATTGCCTTCCGCGCGGGATCTCTTCACAACGATTGGAACGAAGCTATCCATGAGCACGGCCTATCCCACGATCGGATGGGCAAACCTGAGGGCGTGTCAATAGAATTTTGGAAGACATGTTCGAACCACGCCCGAACAAGCAAGCAAGGTATGTGGGAGGAATTTATTCACTTGGTGGAGTTTGCATACAATAGCACCAAGCGGGAATCATCCCAAATGTCGTAGCTCATGATCAACTACGGCTACCAATGCCCGACTCCGGACACTTGGCACAATCCCATGTCAAAAGTGGAAGTCTCCCAACAAATGTTGAGCGACATGCAGCAGTGTAGAAGAAGTACGGGATATCTCCTAGCAGCGAAGGAGTCGTTAAAGAGCATCGCCGACAAGCATCGAAACGGGGCCGCCAGTTTGAAGTTGGCGACAATGTGTGGCTCAAGATCAAGGTGAAGCAGGCGTGCCCGCATCGGAATTGCAAGAAACTTGCCCCAAGGTGGGCTGGACCCTTCAAAAATAGTCAAGAGAGGGGTAACCAATCCTAAAGGTTAGACTTGCCACCCATTAAAGTCTTCCACGTGAGTTTGCTTGGAAGAAGCACACTCCCAACCCGTGATGAAATCCTCGACACCCCCAACGATGTTGGAAAATGACAGAAGAGCAGTTGGAAATAGTTCCAGCTAATTCTTGATAAAGCATTCAAGAAAACAAGGAGATCAGAATTCCTCCAATACTTGGTTAAGTGGAAACACTTGCCTAGTGGGAAGACGCGACATGGGTACTTAAAAAGAGATCTAGAAAACAAGTATCCACAATCTCCTAAGAAATCGCTCCGGGCATGTCGATTTGTGTGTAACAAATTGCGCCTAGCCTAGGTAAACTCTACGCATGCAACCTATGAGGTAAGGTTGCATGCTTGTAACCGATGATGAGATTACCACGGTGATCTCTAGGACGCAAGTGTAATGTCAATGTAGGTATGACCGCAATGGTGCCGCTTGGAAAGTCTACATGGCCCCAAGGAAGTAGACGACCTCGAGAGAAAGGGAGGTCATTGAGGAATGCATTGATAGGAAAAGCACCTCTAGCCCCATATATGTTTTGATAGGAGAATCCGCCTTCACGCCCATATACCGGAAGGACCTATCTTCCACCGGGCAACCAAAGGTGTAGGCATGAGTGGCATATAGGCATATAGGCCGCTCCTCGCCATAATGGAAGATTCACCCTCTTCCTACGAGAGATTAGCCATGCATCCATGTAGATAGGTGGGATGGTCACCATATAACCAAAAAATTTTATCTAAAATTAATGATACTAACGTAGTGTTGACCTCAGTGCCAATAGAGCCCGGAGGGCCGGAGGTCGAACTATTTAAGACTCTTGCAACACAATTTTGTTGTAATGTGTTGCAAGGAATAACGAAAATTCTCAAGAATAATCGCATATATAATAATAAAACCGAAACATTAGGGAGTTATTGTTATAATGACATAAGTGATAACTATTGAATTGAATAATAGTATAATAATGTTCTATAAATATTACCTTGAGGTAATCCTACCAAATATATAACCATAATAATAAGTATATGGTATGCATCGCTGATTGCGTTAAGAAGATCCCAAGGTGGGGGGGATCCAAGATGCGCCGCAAAGATCAATTCAAGGTGGGGAATGTGACGCTCCAGACGATATAACGGTCTCAAGACGATACCGCATCTGCCACCACGCCATATCGACGGCCCGACGACGGTATGCGCCGACGCGTACCCAAGCAAGGACGCCCTAGGGGCAACCTGCAATGGTAGCACACTTAGCAATGCGCTGGCCCTTTAGACCTTTAACCCATTAAAGGTAGACCAAGGGTCGTGGAAACCCTAAACCTAACCGGATAGCCTACATAAGGCATCAAACCCTAACATTCCCTTTTTCGCCTACGCACCTTCCGAAGCTCCATTCAAGGCTACCGCGGAGAGTCAATTCCAACTCCCACGATCCGCCTCAGGCGCCTAGTCTAGTCGATCTCCTTTCCCACCGCATCTCAAAGCGTAACTGTGACATGGACGCTTCAATTCGTGAGGGAGGAACCAGGATCGTATTTAGTTGATTGAATAGCCTAAACCTTATTCCAGCCTTTCAACCAAGAGGGGTTTAGCCTATTAAATCACCCCTATTAGCCATTGGCAAAGCCGATCCCAGATTGACTTTAACTAAGGAACCTAACTCTATGAGATAGATTAGTTCTTTATTATATTATTATGTTGATATGATGGACCGGATGGATTCTCAGAACTCATTGTATTGGGAAGGGGGTAGAGACTTAAAGCTTAGTAGATGATGCCCTAGTTAGTCCCTCTTAGTGCATTACTAGAATTCGCTTGTGCACGTGAGCCCACCCGGTTTGTGGGTGAAGGGGCCGGGCCGCTTAGAATGAGGTTCGTGTTCGACCCCTCATCCCATCCCTCCCTCGTGTGTAAGGCCTACCGGGGATCAGAGTGACTAGGTCTAATGGCTTACCACCGAGTGTGGGTAAGGCATGGGCTCGACACCCGTGGGTGGTGTTCACCTTCCAAAGGGTTAAGTCGAATAAGGGCAAGGGCCCTCTAGTCACCTTGGGTCAAATGTAGATCTCTGGAGGGAGCGATTCCCTACCTGCCCCATCCCGGACTGGGAGATGTAACCCGTGAATAGCCCTTTGGCTATGCACCCGGCGGGCTACAAATGTGTCCCAACACTTTTCAACCTACTCTGCAAAGTGTGCACAGGAGGGGCGGATGGTGTGGACAACCCAATGCCATGCTCTTATGCCAGCCCAATCCATTGTCATGATTCTGTCTGCAATGAACTCTGGAGACCCAAGCTTGTCAGTCCATCCCTGTGTCTGAACCTTGGGTAGGAACTTCCTTTGTATTGTGCTGATCTTTGTCTATGCAGATGTCGATGTACCACCCTTCGAGGTGGATATATGATGTTATACAAAAGAAGAATACAAAAAGTTTCGATAGGCTAACAAGATTTAAGTTCTACAAACTTAAGAATTTTTTGGAGATAGTATCTAATAATATATCTCAATAGTTAAGAAGACTAACTTGTCCAAACTTAAATATATTATGAAAAGAAGCAATTTTTATGTCATGCTTATGAGAATATCCTATTGGATATATGTCATATGACACATTGTATTGGACATATGACACACCACACAAATGTTGCTTTGTTGGGTTCTACCCCAACCACCTTATATTGAATGCAACTATATGGGCCTCGAGATATATTTGTTCTAGAACTAATGTGTTACCACTATGACTACACGACGAGATGCACAAACCACACCAGCAATTATTTAATTAGAGCTCAATAAGGTAAACTTAGCTATGAAGGTTTATTAGTCGTACATTTAAATAGTGGCTAGATTTAAAGACACTACATTGTGTAAAGTTGTGTAAAGCTTCGCGTTCATAACTCTAAATGGGTTCATGACTCTAATAGGTTCATAATAAAAATTTCTAAAAAGCTATCAGCTATTGGATAACAAATTTCCCCAAATAGCATCATGCACATGGGTCTACTCATTGTACACGCGTAATCCTAAATTAGAGGGACAAAGCCCGTAGGCTTAGGAGGCTACATCCGACAAAGAAGCAAGCAAAGAGGCCCTTTTGTTCTTGAATCCCGCATGTGTTTGTTCGCCTTCAACTTCGTGGCTTGGAAACACAACAAGACAAACTCTATAGATCGAGCAATCCAAAGGAATCGAAGCACAAACCAAGCACAAACCTAAGCAATCCAAGCACAAGCCCATGACGAAGGCTTAATCTCGATGGCGAAGCTTATTTAAATGGCAAATTCAATTGGTTCTTTTCAAGGCAAGACAATAATATAAGACCTAATTTACTTAATTCCATTAAAGAACATGGATGAGTGGCCATCCTGCCGGGAAGCGCAATGTGGATACAATATCAGTCGAATTTTGTTGAAATTTTAGCCGAGAGCATCCGCGGTGCAACCACAATTTTCATGTTGCTCCACAATTTTTAGAGCAAGAGCATCACAGTGCACCCCCACAGCAGTGTGTAATTTCGATGCAGCAACCAAGCTACTCTCAGACATGCATCCTTTGTCATCAAGCATCCTTTGTCATCTGGCCTCCTTACGCTCCACAGTTACGAAAACCCAATATCCGATTTATATTTGCCATGTAATGTGTCCAAATGCAGATCTCCGGCAGAACCGGGAAACCCAAATATCTGGATTTATATTTGCCATGTGCGTATCCAAATGCAGATCTCTCCGCGGTAGGGGCGAACTGGGGGGCTAATCGTCCACGGATGTAGGGCTAAGAAAGAAGGGAAATGGAACCATGCAAAAAAGGGCAAAAAAATGAACGGCCAAGATTTTTTTGGAATTCCAAACTTTAAGGTTTTTTTGGAATTCCAAACTTTAAACCTGAATGGAAGAATGATTGCAGAACTCTAATATTTGTGAGATCAAACACAAATGCTAATTAAAACAAAATAAGACAAAACCTTAGGGAACCAATGGTCACTGATAGATCCAATTTGCATTTCCAAATAAAGTTGTAGGACGACCACCTATTATTGCAATAAATCCTAAAACATCAGACATGTATATATTATTAGTTTAACCTCTGCTAACGCACACTATCTCCCCGATTAAGTTATTAAATAAATCAGTTCCTTTTCCGGGAATATGAAACCCTTCCAAAATGAAATTCTAAGGGTTTCCCATATTAGAACCCCCTAAGGGTTTCCACCTAAAGTGGAATTTTTCTAAGAAGATATCCGCCGCTAATTAATGACCAGATTTAATTCCCACCGCTATTTTAGAAGAGGGCTTTTAGAAAGAATTTCTTTTTCTTCTCACCTCTTCTCCTAAAACTGCAATTGGCTTATTCAAGGTTTCACCCTCACCGCAAGGATTCAAGAAGCGCTTCGAGGCAAGGATTCAAGAAAGTGTTTGTGGCGATCTGTGGGATTCAAAGATGCGTTTCAGTTCAGTGATTTAGAAAGTCCAAAAAAGATTCAATGAAGCGTTCAATTTCTGGAGTTCGGCTTAAAAATCAGAGCAAGTTAGTGCATAGCAGGCTAGTAATAGTAAGAAGTGCATGGCGGTAGCAGATACCAGTGATCTGCTTCAAACAAAAGACGACAAGGGATGCCACATTTTTCATGTTACAATAGACCCAAATATCAATTGATAAGTTAGAAGCACTTACCATTTAGTTGGAGACGGAATGTGAAGATCTCATTATGCCAGTCGAAAATTTCAGCGTTCGATTGAATCATTGAGGTATGAAAATTTCTAAGCTTTTGGCTTCTTTCAGAAGGCCCTTTATGACCGCCTTCTCAGCATTCACGGGTGGTTGAATGAGGCAAGAAGGATGCGTAAGTCATGCAAAGAAGAATCTCTTTGGCAATCAATCAGAGCATTTGGCACATCAGATTGGATTCGATAGATTTAGGGATTCGACATATATAGAGTGATTCTAAATTTCAACTACATGATCACGCCATGATTGTATTTCATAGTTCCTTTATGACATAGGATCCTATTCATGGCTCGTGATGTTCTTGTCATTTTCTGGGCACCGAAAAAATGCTAAGGTAATCTCTCTTTTCGGCAGTTATCCTAAGGCACTCTTTTAATGTCAGAAAGCATCATTTACCTGATCAAAGGAGCTTTAATTTTGATTTTACATCCGCATACACTTGTTTGCAAAACGTTTGCTCTTATCCAAAGGCCCTTCCTCTTGGGAAGTGGGTACATTCGCAACTAATCTACATTGGACTTCATGTTCAGTTCTTTATGGGAAGCCTTCTTGTTTTCCGTGGAGACCCTGTCGGGTTTTATTGAAAACCGGAAGGGTTTCCATGGAAAACCGGAAGGGTTTCCATGGGAGGCCAACCCCAATCGGGCGTACTTAAAAGCATCGTCTTGCTGACTTGCCGAAAACCAAGGGCAAATCTAGTTACTATTATAATGTGGCCAAAATTGGGAATGGTATATTTATAACTTAAGGTTTCTGAAGGTTTTATGGGGGTATTCGAGATGTGATACCGTATATTGATGACCTGGGTAACCGAGATTCCTAACCCTAGAATATTGGGCTGGCATTTTGGAGTTCCTGGATGGCTAGTTGGCCTGAATCGGGTGGTTCTTCCTTTGCTGCTCAAGGATGGCGAGTTCGGGTGATGTGTCGCTTGTTTTTGTTTCCCTTATTTGGAGCCGTGGATAAGCCGGGTCAGCGGCGTTGGCGGGAGCAGAGGTGCAGATTGTTGAAGAAGACATAGGTAAGATTTTTCTCGTGGCATTGTATTTATCTCGTGGTTTTTCGCCATGTCTATGAAGAGGGCCCAGAAGGGTAAGAGTGGTCGCCCTGTGGCCCTCGCTTCAGGAGCCATGTCTTGAATGTCGGGCCTTCCAATTCCCAAGAGAATGGCCATGATTTCTTTTCTCGTCGGACCGAACCTCATAGATGTGAGTGTTGCCTTTAGGTTTGTCTCAGGGTGATGTCCCCCGAGTTTTATGATGGCCTTGTGGGTTTTGCAACCCTGAGGTGTTGGCCGAGCCGTGGGCATGGAATGTGGTGCCACCAGAGATCATCCGCATTGTCGTCGCTTTTTAGAGCCCAGTTTAAAACCCCTAGGGCCATGAATGATGCCATAAAAAGGGAATTTAATTGGGCTTGTAAGCCTCCTGGTGTGATCTTGGTCTATAAAGCCCTGAAGAATACTCGCCTTCATTGTTTTGAGGGTATGATTGGTTATTGTATGAAGGATGTGGAAAAGGTTCACTATGTCTGCCATCTTCATAATGTGAGTGAGGCTGCCATCGAGAAAGGTAAGGATTTGTATTTGAGATGGGGAGCTGGTGATACAAAAAACTTAGTTGTTCTTGATAATAAGAATTTGTTGAATCGAGCTGCCCACTTTGTTAACTATCATGGGAACCGTAGGTTGACTGCTAGCTTGTTGTTTACATTGGCCAGAATGATTCGTTCTGGAAAGTTTACACTATCCAATTCTTGGATTATCCCTTCCAATACTACCCATATTAATGAGCACCGTGTCCGCCGCATGGAGGGTGTTTGCCGATCCTTTCTCGGTATGCCCCTGATATGAGGACTATTTTGTTTGGGCGTCACGGGTTTGTGCCCAGAGCGCAATGGGCCCGGAGGAGGCTGTGATTGGGATGATGCCATCCCTATTGATGAACAAGACAATAACTTTGGAGGACATTTGTGATGAGTCTTATAGTCGGACAAAGATGATGTTGTCATTTTGGAGCCCGGGTGTGGATTTCATCCCCGTGCACAAGGGTGATTGCAATCGTATTGCTGGGTGATCATATTGGTTGCCTCGATTGTTGCGCCGCTGGGTTTTTTTCATGGGTTTATTTGTTTTTAGTTGCGTGGAATATGGAGACCGATGGGGAACCTATTGTCGGGCGTGGAGCAACCTCCGTAGATTTTGCCCCGACTTTTTATTTCTTCCGCACGGCTTGAAGCATCACATCCGTATCCCGTTGTGTTTCTACCGAGCTCGAGGCGCTTTTTGTGCTCAAGAGTTTGTTAATAGCATTATCCAAAGTTGGAACCGAGGCATAGGATTAAGGGCATCCTTGGCGCTTTGCTCAGCGGCAGCTTTTGAGGGTTTTATGCCTCAATTGTAATGCTATTTCGATGTGGAGTGGGATCAATTGGGGTGCCCGCCTCGAAGTTGTATGTCCATATGAGCCTTTGCTGTGGTCTTACTTGTGCAAGAAATTCGCCAACTAGATGAACTTATTAGGCATGTACGAAGTGGCGCCCATTAACCGATCTGCTTATATCTTTGTCCTTTCGTTTCGTATGGGCTTGAGAGAACTGGTTTTTATAAATAACAGGGTTTTATCTTCTAAAATGTATTGTTGAATTTGTTGCAGCGTGGAGTTGCTTGACAGGTATCATTTTGACATGTGTTGAATCTAGGCTGCCGTATAATCCGAAATTCTGAATGCTTTTTTGTTTGGAATAATATGTTGATACTAACTTGTTTAATTTGTTAGTGGGCTTGGCTTCTTAGGCATACTAGGTATCCCTTTTTGGGATTCCTAGTATGCGTGGATGAGCGTGGGAACTTGTACTGGGGTTCGACTCCCCAGGCTCATCATTCTTTATTTTGTGAGGCTGCTAATTTCCAAATATTCTATTTATTCAATAATTTTGTGAATGTTAGGGGTAAGTCAAAGATGGGGGTTTTGACCCCATCTTGACTTGCATTTGAGGGCTGCAGCCCCATGGCATATCCTGTGGCATATGCCAGCATCCAATGGCCCCAAATAATTTATAGACACCCCAAACGATAATGTTTTGGGATTTTGCCTACTCGCTTTATGACAGCATGTCAGTTATATAGATTCAGGAAAGCTTATGGAAACCACTTGAAAAGATCCATAAAAGACCCTGCTCATTACATTGTCAACCATATGGTTTATGTCAGTCATGGGATCCTATTGAGTAGATGAATGACCCAATAGAAAATCCTGCTTACATACCTTCAATTAACAAGTGATAGTTAGTTTAATCCCAGCTTCGCATTACTGTGAAACAGTCACAATCATGCATAATTTACCCATTCAATAAACAAAGGCAATAGTTATAAAAAATAATATAGACGTTTAATTGATGCTCATTTGTCTGAGCTGTACAGTTAACATTTTAAACTCGTCAACGAGGAATTGACGTGGAGTACCCTATTAACTGGCACACTAATTCCTAATCAGTTCCATAGCTGATGGAATCATGAGAATTGTGGCCATATACTGCATATGGTATTCAGAACATACCTAACTGCATTATATGCTTACAGCTGGTAACTGTTTAAAAACCAACGGATGCATCAGAAACATTATGCCTATTCATGCAACTACACATCAGAAATAATTATAAAAAGCAATGGATCAAGTATTGACAGCATGAATGCACCAACAAGATTAACAAGCTTAGCTGTTTGAGTTAGACAGCATGAATACACTAGATGAAGCATCTACAGATGAAAAGAGTCACATACCAGGAACGCATAGCTAATCTTTCAAGCCTTTATAATACTCAACCAATACTTTCCATCCTCCAGGGCACATGAAACCATCCGGTGGTTTTTCACCCGCTTTTGGCAAAGCGCGATCTGCATTCAGAAAAACGGTTAAGAACTAATAAAACTACAATTCTGCGTGATATATTTTAGAAACTTTGACCTTGTTCCTGATACGAAGATAAAGTCATTTCTCTGCTTGGATCAAAGAATGCCATTTGACCTTTTGTCTTATCATATGCTGCTACCTGATATCAGAAAAAATTGAGGTGATGACTTTATTATCCTCTATACTTCTAAACCATAGCAATGTGGCGATTGTTTTCTATTTTTCTAGTGTTTTTATAGAAATGATTTAGTAGACTTTGAATGTCTTACCATGAAATTAGGATATCCTACTATAAAATATTCCTTAGTTTGGCAAGTTTAATACAATTAGGTGCACTCTTATAAAATTTTGGCAATTTTATAAAATTTTTGAACTTAAGCATCCTACTAAAACATCGAATCAAAATTTAACAAATTGATAAAATATAGCACTTTTATGAAATTTTGCACCTTAAAGTCATCCCTGAAATTGACCAACAACTTCTCATAAAATTGACAATAAAAATTACAAGACAACATACCGGAAAGGAATGATGTTTAGTTTCTCAAGACCAGGTGCAACACTCAATACCATTTTTCCATGGTCTGGGTCATAAAGATCTCAAGCTTCTCAGTGGGGTGAACCATTCCAGCTGGATCACGCAATCGACAATATAGAAATTTGCCCCAGCATTGATGCGGGCCTTTGCATGCCATTGAACCTCTGTTGGGCCAGCATAGAGCATAGGAGATGGAAAAATTGCCAATACAGTTGTTTTGGGATCTAGGACACCTTCTTGAAGGACCTTTTGATAAGTAAGAAGACGCTGACGTTGTTACTGTCGGAAAAACAAAACACAATTTAGAGCAAAAACACTAACAAACATACCTTGGCATGCTGCTTCATGCGCCACTCTAGAGGCACATCATCTGCTTTTTGTATAGCCTCCAAGTGGATGCAAACAGCAGAATTGGATTACTGAAACCCTGTTTTAGAAAGACGCCTGCAGTATCATTCATCAGCAAGGCATGGCCATTATGCACAGGATTCCTTTAATTGGAATGCAAAAACTGCATCAGCACCCCTTTTCTGGAATTCAGCACGCAGTTCCGCAGGCTTAAAAGCCTGTATCGACGAGTCCGTCATTGTACCTAATGCGTCAAGCACTTCAAGATCCCCACCAATAAGCCAACTGCCAGATTTTTTAATGGCTTCTTCAACATAAGGCAACCCTGGTGTTGTTGTTCCCCATGTCCTTGCAATTCGTTCCTCTTTTGTTGTGCCTGTAAATTTCAATCCTGCAAAGAACATGGAGACATGTGATTAGAAGTATTCTGAAAATACAAAAAGAGTAGGTAGAAGTCACCTAGAACACTCCTATAGCAAAAGATAATTTATAAATAATTTGCATTAATCACGTGAAAAACAGGTTGCAATGGAATATAACATATATTATAATCCTTGCGGCTGTAAGAAAGGGTGTGTGTGCCCTCAGTAAAACTCTCACCTCCTCCTAAATACTGATGATGTGGTTGATGATGACTCATTATCCTTCTACTTATCCCAAAAGTCTGTTCTTGTCAAAAAAAATCTTATAATTAAAAGAACATCATGCTTCTATATTATACATCATAGTAGAGCACTCTCTTGCACTGGATGCAGAACGCCCTGGCTGGCATGTCTGCTATGCAAGTATGTCATTAGGAAGCCATTTCACATAATTTTGAACTAGATATTCCATCATATTGGAAAATTGGCTACTAAGGATCCTTAAAATCTTTAGCTCAAACACTGAATGAACAGCATCACAGCTCAAAATTAAAAGTCTTCTTCTTTTTGCTATTCATATCAAGCAAGAGAGGCAAACTTAAATATGCTTGTCAGATAACCTCAAACAAGATGAGCTTAAACTCACAGAAGTATAGCTTCGTGAGCTGAATAACTCAGCTAGTTTCCCTTTAAGAGCGATCTGACAAAGGCATGATGCCACGACCATGACAGAATGAGAAAGGGCATGGCAAATTGATGATGGTTAGGCCAAAGAAATTTCTTTTTGCTTATTGACATCTAAATGCATTTTTTATCATTCCTACTTCACTATTCCCTTAGTTTATTGATGAGATCTATAGACTGCATTAAAAAAAGTGACGTGTTATCAACACACGTTTATTTATGCAAGCAGCAATCCATGGCCCCACTCGCCTATAATACGAATACCATTGTTAGTTTCTCCCAATTGTTGTGATGCAATCTCTGCCTGAAATCATCCATAAGATGATTATAAAACAAAACTTCTATCAAATGGCGGGGATTAAAGCTGAGCTGCAAAATCACCCAATTATTGTGATAACCGTCGAACAAAAAACAAGAAAGATAGAAAAATCTTACTCAGAAAGAATGGCAACGAGCTTGTCGCCAGGACCCATAAGAGTGACAGATTTGGAACTACCTATCAAGGCCTTCTGAGCATCATCAATTGCCAAAACAATAGGAATGGACATATTAACCAGGCTTCCATCCTTTAAACGCAATGCATTAAAATGCAGGGCCTGAGATACTCCGATTGGCGCATAAATCCTCGAAGTGGGCTGGCCCAACCTTCGCTGACAACATGAATCCACCCAGATCAATTCTAGAAACCTTGATTTTGGGCAGACGGGAGGCCTCAGATTTCTTGGAAGCTTTTTATGCTCCGGTACCACAAGATCAAGAAGCTCCCCACCGTCGGGTTGAATAAGCCCAGAAAATCTGGCAGCTGGGTTGCAATTTTCATGTATTTTGGATCGGCCATTGAGGAGCATCCGTGCCGGATCGGCGGGTTTAACGCAAGCTTCAACCATCTTTGGGGTTGAGGGCTCTTCCGGAGGGCAAGAAAACGGAGGCGGGCTGGCGGCGCCGCGGCAGCGGGGGAGCGGCGCCGCCGTAGTAGGTGGAAAGCATTTTTAATGCTTTTTCTTTTGCTTTGCTTTCCAAAAAGCATGGAAATGATAAACATGGTGCTTGCCAAGCTCCTCCCATCCTCATGTTCCAAATCAATCTTGCATCCTTTATATCTTCGGGCGGTGGGGATGGTGCCATCCCCACCGCCCGTGGCTGCTCAGCCCCTCATCAACGGTTGCCCTCGCCCCTTCTCTAACTTGTCTACATACTTTGAACCTTGGATGATGCAATAGACATACATGTCTCATGTCTTCCAACCTTGCTGATTTGATGTCACCGTCTTCTTTGTTCTATGTACTCAATTGCTCGAATCAATGAAGCACCTTCAACAACTTTCTCCTAGCTAAAGAAAGTAGTCACTGTTTGGAATGGATGATGGATGCCATTCTTAATTGTTCGGAATGGATGATGGATGCCATTCTTAGTTGTCCTAGCAACCTGGGTAGCTGGGAGCCGCATTTGGGGGCCACTGGGTGAAAATAAAGTCACCCTTGTTATAGGTCGTGGCACGATCATGATCGTTGGTTATTCTATTGGATGGAATCACCAACCGTTGGGATTGCGCCACATCAGTCTGACAGGGGAAATTTTATTTTTAGCCCCATTAGAGCGGCAAAGAGTTGGGACTACCAAGAATGCCAGATTGTCGATCGCGGCAGAAAGTTGGGAGTGTCAACAACAACAACCCAGCTCTCTGCCGCCGAAACCAACATTCTCTCTTGACCTCTTTATACATCTTCTCGTGTGTCACCCCTACCATTCGTTGCCACTCAGCTCCCCATCGATGGTTCCCCTTGGTCCTCCAATTTGTCTACATACGTTGAACCTTAATCTTAACCTTAACTGATGCGCTAGGCACGTCCTTCAATGTATATATGACTCTCATGTACTTCAACTATACTGATTTGATATCACCAACACCACTATCTTGCCATAATCTTATTTGTCCCATGCACTCAATTCTTTGAATCAATGGAGCATCTTCAACAACTTTCTCCTAACTTTTATGCAAATCAACTACATATCAGCACCTAAAGAAAATATGCTAGTGCATAGCTATTACTATTCACAATTTTTAGGTGATCTAGAACAATACTTTATTAGATTTAGACACACATTTCTTATTTCGCACGTCACCTCACTACATTGTGCAAGTATAAAACACTGAATGTTGACTTAGACTCCTCCAATGTCTTATTTATCACATGATCTAGTATGTCCCTTAAACAGTAGTTTATTGAACTGTCATAGGCAAGTCTTGGGGGAACATGTACTTCAACCATATGCATAGGTCATCAATTAGGATTTTCATATTGATTAAAATGAAAATATTTATATAACAGTAACAATGTTACAATTACTTCCAAAGGGGTGCTAAAGTCACTCTGATGGATATCCATAAGCATGGGAAGCACCAATAAGATTTACTTGGGGATGTTTTGGATTAACTAGTTCCTAAATAAGCTACGTTTGGCCACTCAGGACATAACAAATAATGCATTCCATGACTGTTGTAACCATAGCAATCTACTCCTTATAAAATGATCTTTAATCGACGTAAGAAGTGACCAAAATCGGCCTCAATGAGGCATACCCTTGGTGTAGCAAAGCACTTGTCAGACATGCTCCCTCAACATGGTGTAGCATTAGGAAGATCAACACTAATAATATGAAGATTGACTTATACTTATTCATGTTTGAGAACCGAGAATTATACCTTATACTTGAGGAAGAAATCAATAGAATATGTTCGCAATGCCTTAAAATAACATATATTATAAAACACTATCATAAATAATCATTTCCAATTTCTTTCATGCAATGTAAAGTGAATGGGAGATGACCCTTAACCCAAGTGATTTGTGATCCGTTCATCTCCAACCGCTGATCCCAAACCCGTGACATGCCCGGAATCACCCCACTCCATTCCGGAATCCATGGATTTGCTTCTTCCCAAATTGTGAAATGTGATAATCCCGCTTTGGGTGCCGATAACCCCTCGGTGTGATAATCTTGCTTTGATGGAGGTGTGGGTGGGATAATCCAAAATGGAGTGAGAGTTGGTGGTCTTGCGGTCCCCTCGCCCATTTACCCATGTAATGACCCTCAAGCTAGGGTGGTTAACCCTTCATATAGCAATGTTAGGTTGAGATGTGCACAACACTACTTGAAATGATAATAGTAACCTTATTTTTTTTGTCGAAGGAAAATATATATTAAATATCACTTAAAAATATAGGTCAACTTTTAAGAAGAAGAAGAAAACAAAACAATTTTTTATGTCATGCCACATTGGCAAAGATCCTCAAGATTTATAGAACTCCTTTGCTTTGAACTGCTATCCTAAAAAAAAAGGGTAGTAGACTCGCCTAAACTCATCCCTCGCATTACACAAGCCCAATATCCAAGGGGGTATTAGGCTCGCTTAAACTAAGTTATGTATTGTGCAAGTCGAATACCCCCTTTGGTTATCCCAGTTGAATACCCCCCATATCTGCCGGGCACTAGATATCTCACACTGCATTCCACAAGTCGAATACCCAAGGGGTATTAGACTGGCCTAAACTATGTATCTTTTGCAAAAATTCGAATACCCTCTTTGGCTATCCCAAGTCGAATACCCCCTTGCATCCTGCCAGCACTAGATATCTCACATCTCACACTCAGATTCCACAAGTCGAATGCAGGAGGGTATTAGACTCGCCTCTAAAATAACTTATATGCAGTGCAAGTCGTGTACCCCCTTTGGCTATTCCACAAGTGGAATACCCTCCATCACTCCATCCCCCACCCCCGGGCTCCGCTTTCTTTTTAATTCCAGTATACATTAGTATTAGGCTTTTCTAAATCATAGATTTATTGCACAAGTTCAATACCCCCTTTGATTATTGCACGAGTCGAATGTCCATTTTAAAATAACAAATATATTATGATGCATGAATTGTTTCTTCTTGACATTTTTAGAGAATGAGAATGAGAATGATTTTTATCGTCCAACTGAGGCCAATCGGCCTATAGGACCCATAAGGAGGCATCAAACTTATTACTGTCCGGGTTAAAAAAACCCCCGCCCCGAAGGGGTTTCGAGGGAAAAACCATGGCAGTAATAAGAATGCTGTCAAACTGTACAAGTATACATCAATGTATATATACATGTCAAGTGTGTGCCCGAGGACATAGCTGATCTCGCATGTCCATAACCTTATGATCCCAATGACCGGCACCCGTCGATGCCGGCTCAATGTCACATGTAACGGCCGCCGGCCAGGCGACTAACCCGGCATAAGATAGCGTCCGAATTTGATCATATCTTTGGGCAACTTTGAAGGGTATGAGATTCATCCTCACGACTCCCATTTGGCGGCATTGGCCAGAGCCCGCCCCGGCGTGGCTCACCAATCCATCCGCCCATCTCAATTCGAAGATGATGTGCCCCGCATGCGAATGGAGGCAATGAGTCTCAAGCCTTTTCATGGGCAAGTGGGTACGCAGTAGCATTGCGGGCCTCATTCCAATGTGGGATTTATGTGGCGCCCGGTAGTGTGCTTTGTCTTGACATGTTCAAGGGCCATTAGGGCGGATTTGGGGTCCGAAAATGGCCTCCTATCAGCCATTCCACGCCATATTTCCGCCCCCTTTTTCCCATGCCACCTAGGATACCAAACTCTCATAATTACTGATTTGCTTGGAATATTCTTCCTCCTAATAAGGGGGATTGCACATTCATGGCCATATGTATTTTAATTCTCATGTTGTCGACATTTGATGCAACACGTGGCGCTTCTAAATGCCACTTGCATTATAGCATACCCAAGAACTCATGGCGGTGTCTCTTGGTAAGCGTCGGCGTCCACCCTTCTACATTTCAAAAGTTGAATGTGTAGGTTGAAGCTTTGTGTCGAATCCGGACTTTCATTTCGGGGTAGCCATACGAATTTCTTTAACCCATCTTCACTTCATCCTAATACGGGCTTCCCGCCCTACAATTCCAAATTTGAATTTGCTTAATGTATAAAAGCATGGATTGTAGGAGAATGGACTTTTCATTTCCATATGCACGTTGCAAATTTCAAAAACGGTTAGTATCGGACGTGCTCGCTCACACGGGAATTGTGTTGGGGCATAAAAATACCACACCTTGATTTCTCACCGTCACGATCTACACAAAGATGGAAGTTGCTTGTTGTCAAATTAAACTTAAACACAAGTGAGGCTCAAGACTTACGTGGTTTTCTCGAGGAGGGTTTGGGTGTTTTTTAAATCCCAATTATCGACATAGTGTGACGTAGCATCTTGGTATTAAATAGTATGTTAAATTCAATTATATCTGTTCATGTTCGTTAAACTCAAATCATATAGGTTTAGGAATAAGGTTAAAAAGGAAGATATTGGCTATTTAGGAATAAGGTTAAAAAAGGAAGATATTGGATATTTAGGTATAAGGTTAAAAAGGAAGATATTAGATATGGCTCAAATTTCTCATGATATGCACATAATGGCATGTAATGATGGTTGATAGGACCGGAATACTGAATCATTCCCCACGATTTTCACGTCTAATCCAAATTATATCTATTCCAGCCCTAGATTGGCCCATTCTCCCCCCTCTCCCCAATCTTTGCTAGATCCTCCCCAATTTCTCTAGTCCATCGCCATGAAGAGATCGGCTACGGAGAGCATGGGTGTCCTCCAAGAGGCCTATTACGGCCGGAAGAGGTGTTCCCTCCGGATTCCCTCACGTTCACGGTTCTTGCTTTCTGAATGCCTCGATTCCCTCCGATTCCTTTGACGAGGAATCGAGAATGAGGAATCGAGGAAATTTCGAGCAGAGTTCATCACTGTGTGTTCTTGAAGGTTGGATAGGAGATTCTTCGAAAATGAGTATTCACCGACCTGAGAAGAAGTCAAGATGATGAAGAAGATGAAGAAGTTGAAGACCTAATCTGCTGACTTCGAGGAGCTCATGGCGTTAGTTCATGGTACATGCATGTTTTTCTTTCTTTTCTTAAGCATTCAACTAACTATTTTTTTTTTTTTTTTTTTATGATGGAAGCGGATGAATGAAATTTGTTAGGGCGAGCACCTCTTATTTTTTTTCCTTGTTCTTAGTCGAGCTTGCCTCCAAATTCTTACCATATGATTTGCAAAGCCTCCTTTTTTGTTTGTGAATAGTTGAAGCCTCCCGCATTTAAATTTACAAAATGATGTAAAGCCATACTGCCATAAAAATTTTGAATGTAAAAGTTTTTGCTTCTAATTCCATTTGAATACCTAACTTTTTTTTATCAGTACATGTGTTATCACTCTTAAGTACATAAGTCATCATCCCTTTTCAAGAGCATATTATTTTTTCAAGGATCACACCAAGCCCGAATAGTACATATGCAACAAAAATGGAACACACTAAATTAGCATCGTGGTGATCCACTTTCTTATTTGTTGTCAAATTAAAACTAAACACAAGTCCTTCATCCAATAGTCTCCCATTTGCATATAAAATATCTATCATTCCAAGTTATATTATGTTTTATGAACTAAAATGGCCTCCCATCGCCCATTCCACGCCATATTTCCGCCTTTTTTTCCCCGTCGATTTGCTTGGAATATTCTCCTAATAAGGGGAATCGCATATCTATGGCGCCATATGTATTTAATTCTCTTGTTGTCGCACCCAGTTGACGCAAACACGTGGGCGCTTCTAAAAGCCACTTGCATTATAGCATACCGGCAACTCATGATTTGTCTCTTGGTTTGTCGATACCAATCATGCATCACCGATTCTTGTCTTTGCCCTATTTTCATTTAGAGTCCATTCCCGCCTTCTACATTTCAAAATTTGAATGTGTAGGTTGAAGCTTTGTATTAGACTTTTCGTTTGGAGGGCTTTGCGATTAGCGCTTCAAAAGTTCGTAGAATGGGATCTTTTACTCATCCCAATATTGCTTCCGCCCTACAATTCGAATTTTGAATTTGCTTTTGTATAAAAGCATGGATTGTAGGAGAATGGACTTTTCCATATGCACGCTGCAAATTTCAAAACGAGGTTAGTCGCACCGAGTCTCAAGCGGCCCGAATTGTGTCGGCATACAAATTGTACACATTCATTTCGCCGTCGCGATCCACGCTGCATGGAAGCTCCAAATGATGTGTGGATAAGGATCCAACCGACTCGAGAATATGCTCCAGGTTTCAATCGCAAAAAAAAGAGGTCTAAAAATAAGAACTTAGACCTCGACATGTTATGCTTTGCAGCTCAAAAAGTATCGACATCCGGCGGATGGCGCTTTATATCCATTGGATCCGTTGAGTGGCGTGAAATCGCCATTTCGACGCGTTTCAAGTTTAGTCCGATTTTTGTGGTGACGTGAACTCGGCCTCTTGGGATATTGTGAGAGATTGAGAGAGGATGAAGGCATTCTAATCGAATACGCCTTCCTTGAGATGAGCCGCCTCGATTGTCACAAGAGAATTATATAACTTAAACCAAAAAGTTTTTTTTCTCTCGCTTCATTACTCCCAATCGCGGATGAAGGAAAGGAATGACGGCTTGGGAGGGAAACTTTTTGAGATAATGGTATGGAGAAGTCCAAATTGGTGATAGGGTTTGCGCGAAAAGATCCAAGAGCTCGAAAGAGCAAACTTTGGGCTTCAATGTAGGTTAAAGAATTTGAAGAAAACACCCCTTGGCTTGCGAGAAAGGAAGAAGCATTATCGGCCGATAGAGAACCGAAGTTTGGATCGTGCATTCGACAGTGGTCACGGCCACAAGGTCCGTTTACAACACTAGCAAAGGCCGCTTAAGATCCGGGAAACTAGAAGCAATCTTGGTTACGTAGTGAAGAACCTAGCGAACAATCAGGGGAGATAGTGGACATGATTTGTCGTACCCTACAACTCTCCCCTCAAGAAGATGGTATTGGAAATGGTACTAGGGAGATCTACAAGAAGTTAGAAGCGACAGATGTACTGACCGCTTGTGATGATGTAGGTATCGAGAGGCTTGGTTACCGTTCTCTATTCAAGCCATTCCACCTAAGTTGAAAAAGAATGGCACAAAAAAGTATTAAGCTCCACGCCCACAAATTGTCGAATACAAGGGTTACTAGGACAAAGATGGTGTATGCCATATTAGGAGAGATGCACCACGTTGAATGTGTTGGTCCTGCCATAGCCATAAAAGATAAGAATGGCAAGGATTGTTGTGATATAGTTGGAATGAATGAACTAATAATCTTTGGGTTGACTGGTTACTCTCTTACAATTCCTTGTCAAATATTATGACTTAACATTCTTGCGAAACTAATGGTGAGATTGAAGTTTGCATAAAATTGGATGAAATGGAACCCACCAAGTTTGAGAAGTATGAGAGGGTATCCGTTGTCATCATGAATAGAGCAATTGAGAATGCAATTGCACATGCTAAATCAAAGAGCAACAAGAATAACAAAAAGATGTAGAGGTGACTCGACGGAGGAGAAGAAGCGTATGAAAAATGGTTCTCATGTCAATCAAGATGACACCGGTGGTTAGGTCTCTTTAAAGTTCGAAAGAAACCCACGAGGTTTTGAAATGGGTGTTCAATCAAACCGACATCCCCGAAGTCCAATATCTAGATTCGAGGGAGGGAAAAATTGCAAGTAGATCACTATGGATCTTACAAAGTAATTTTTCACTTGGGCCTGATTTTAAAACCGAGAAAGCAATGTACAACATAAGTGGAGGAGGACAAGGAACATGCAAAAAAGTTGTCATCTTTGCAATCATGCAAGGAAGTCAAGCATCGGGAAGACTGCTTCAACCTTGTCCCTTAACCAAGCAAATGCTCCTAATAGAGGAGAAGAAGATCCCAAGTTCCATGGCATTTTCCCCATTCCATTAGAGAGGGTTCATATCCGCACTTTGCACGGCTTTTTGTGAGAATCATCGACAAGATGATATTTTTTGAGCCGCAGATTCGTGTGGAACATTTCGACAAGAAGAGAAGAGAGGAAGGAATTCGTAGAGTTGAACATGTTCTATCGGGCGTGTTTGCATGGTGGCAATGTAAGATTAGAGCTCGATGAGAAACGTGGCAGGAAGAACAAGTGTGCCTCGTGAAGGTGTCAATTGGAGGGATGAAAGCTCGGCCTTCATAAAGAATCATAGAGAGGTTCTGAATCGAAACCGATGGGGAGAAAAGGTCTATAAATTTGGAAAATTCTTGGTTGATGCGCGAGCAGACCTTACACATGCGATATGCTTCGCTCGGCATTGAGGAAAAAAAGCATGGGATGCATTGTCTGAATTGTTCCCATACATTCAGAGAATGGACCTCACAAGAGAAGATCTGCGAAATGTTCGTGCAAGCGAATAACAAATTTATTAAAGCTTTCATAGACGATGGGGAGAGAGTGAAGTCACGCACTACTTGCACATCTTTGGGCTCATGCACCTTGGTTTTAGGAAGTATGGAAGCCTAGCGATTAGTGGGAGTGCACAAGGCATGGAGAAGTCGCGATAAACAAGCTAAAATAGCCTTTCATCGTAACACTCAAAGAGGGGGTGGAAATGTAGGAACCAACCCTCTAAGGCGTGATGACGAGTGGTTTTATAGAAGGGCGATGGCTAAATCGACAAGAAGGTCGCTTTAGGAGCAACCCGTAAGTCGTAAAACACCATTGGCATAATGTCAAGAGAAAACTAAAAGTTGCTTGGCAAAATTCTAGGCCCCACTAGCATCGCAAAAGTGGAGATCTAAGAGACAAAGAATCGGTAAAGTATACTTGTAATGTGTAGCATGTTCACACGACCTTGAAGTACTTGCCTCCAACCTTGTTTGCACAAATGTAAGCCGCGTCGTGTGATCTTATTTAGATCATACGGGCGCTAACAGTGGGAGTTCGCTATTGCTTGCATTTATGTGGCTTGGCGTCGTGTGAAGCTTTACATAAGATAATAATAAAAAAGGTTACTTTTGATTAAAGTTGTGAAAGATGTTACATTGAAAACAAAATACAACGACTCATTGTTGCTCCAAAGAAGCTCTTCTTCATTTTCTTCATCATCATCATCAGCCCGCCCTCGCTCTTCGTCTTCATCTCTTCCCCTCAAGCGAGCAATCACCCTATCCAAACGTTCCTCCAATCTGTCCACCATCTCTTTGTACATGTCCCGGGCTCCTGCCCCAATAGCACAACGTGTTCTTACTCAGCTCAATTAGCATCCTCGTTGCCCGCCATAACCACCTCGGTCAGCTTTGTTGGGGCATGTCATCCTCGTCCCAAATTTCTTCTATTCAACCGCCTCGATTTGCCTCTCCCGCTCACGAAGCATGAGAAGGTTGAATTCATTCTCTTCTTCTTTCGGCTGAATTAACGGGCGTTTTTCCTTTAGAAGATCATCTTGCTCCTTCAACCTCTTTCATTAGAACACCCAACACTATGTCGGAAGGGAGTTCTATCCTCTTTGCGTTTTCCATTATCAGCGTTGAGGATGTGGAGGCCATAGATGACAAATGGGAGGGACGTTAAGATTATAGAAGTGAGGAGCAAAGACTCTAACCGCCGGAAGGAGCACATGCAAGGACCTCAATTTATACATATTAGCGCGCTTGAACATATTAAACACACTACGCTTTGCCGCACGCGTCGTAGGGATTCTCGGTTGTCCGCTAGAACACATTAATGGTACCGTCCACTGGAACACATTAATAACTATTCTAACTACATAATTATATCACACCACGCTGAAATGTCGACACGAGCTTTAAAACCCTATGAAGGGTTTAAGCCGTTGCAGATTCCATCTTGTCATTCTCTCTACCACGGATATTGAAAAATTAAAAATAGGAAACGTAATATTCTTAAGACATTTGTCAAAAACTTTTCCCATTGAAAAATAAAACCAATTACAAACATTAAAAAAAAACCGGCCCTCTAGGAGGAGCCCGACATGCCTATGATCGCCGGGCAAGCTCTTCCCGGAGGGCGTTGATAATTTTTTTTGCTCCTCCAACATGATTGCTCCGCCCCGGCTAAACCACGTTCTCATATTCCGCAACCTTATCTTCCCGCTCATCGAGTTGGGCTCGGGCAACCTCTCCCGCCTGGATTGCGGCCCTAAGCCTCTCTTGGAGGTTATATCTCGTGGCGCGCAATTCGCGGTCTAAAGGCAGCCGGCCGATTGTCGCGCACTTAAAAATCGCCTCCCCAGAGAAGCGGCCTTTTCCTCTGCCCAGAACCGGCCAGGCGACGCCTTCATCATTCTTTTCTTTTAGAAGGCGGATCCGTTCCTCCTCAGCCAAGGAATAATGTTCTCAATTTCCTTGACCAAAACTTGAGACAAGATCTCCTGGGATGGAACTGGAGCACGAGGCCATTGAAAGTGATGGGAGAACAGGAGTGATGGTCAGGCGGATGTGGTAGAAACGTAAGATGATGGATAGGAGAAAGACAAAGGCCTCCGACGCTTTATATAGAAACTAGAGATACGTTGGAATCTACCGTTCACGACTCTTACCCATAAAGTTGTGTAATAATCCCACGAGGCTTAAATTATAGCATTCAATTAGGCAATCTAGTATGTTCGCATCATGGGATCCGTCATATCCTAGCCGCATCAGTATCGCGCAAAAGCCGCATAAAAGACAAGATGTTATTGTGGCGGCGCATGCCACGCCCTTGGCATGACGTTGTCATCCACAAACCATGCGATATGTGAATAGACGTTGTCATCCACATGCAAATTCGATTTACCCGCAAGTTATATCACATAATCTAGCTAGATATTTGTGTTACATACACTTTTCCATTAATAAATTATGAATTTATACATACAAATCGAGGTGTACGTTGTAGGATATCATCACGCCAAATCCATTGATTGCTACCTAATTGCAAGAATGGCATTTCGCGTGGTGATCTTTTTAATAAAACAAAACAAGAGAACAGATAGAAGCAAGAAATAGAGCAAATTTTTCTTTGAAACAAAAAAAAATATATACAATGGCTCTCACGATCTTCATGATCCTCAGAAATGGGGCCGTAAAAGTCGCTAAGCTCATCCTCCCGCAGGCTTCTTCTTCCATATCTTCAAGCGAATGTTGTGTGCGAAAATCGCCGACCCTTACGGCTATTGGCCTCTCGGTGCACAGTTAATGTTGGCTTGAAGCTCAAGGTCTCAGCCATGCAAGAACCCTAGTGAATTTAACTGTCCGCCTCCATCTTCTGCGTGACGGCAGACTGGCCGTCCGTGAACCTCCTTGAATCTCTTCATCACCACAACAAGGGTGATGTCCGCGGCAGCCTGGGGCTGGCCGCTAGGAGGAGGATGAAGATGCCATGGAGAGAAGGCTAAGGCTAAGGCGGAAGGGGAGAAGATGAGCGAAGAAGGCGAAGGCTAAGAGGATCTGGAGGTCGAAGGCAAGATAGAAAGTCTTCTATTTATAACGTGGATTCTCAGTAGCTTGAGTCACACGACGCCAAGGATGCCGTGTGGGTGTGAAAATCGCACCGCTTATTTCTCAGCGTCGTGTGAGGAAAAAGGATCAGCATTTCTTCTAACGCCTTTTCTTCCGCAGAAAGCTCGTGTGATAATTTTATTGATAATTTCTATGATACAATCTATACATAAGTAATTTTACCGATACATAACTAAAGATAGAACTTCTCAACTTAAGCAAAATAGAATCCAAGATAGATCACGACCACGCTGAAATCCATTGATTGCTACCTAATTGCAAGCAAGGCATTTCGGCCGTGATATTTAATAAAAACGTAACATACATTGGAACAAGGATAGATAGAAGCAAAAAATAGAGAAAAACTTTTCTTTGAAGCAAAAAATAGATAGATACAACGGCTAGGGATCTTCATGATCCTCTAGCTGATTTTCATGTCCCGGTACTGGCCGTAAAGGTCAAGGTCATCCTCCTCCTCGCGTTCTGAACTTCTTCTCCATATCTTCTAAGGCCTGCTAAAATCATGTGAGCGGTTTCAACCGCCTCTACCTGCGGCTCGTCCGCCTCTTGGTACATGGCGAATGTTTCCCGCGAGCTCAACGTCTCCGTCGCGTCGGCTCCCTCGCGGAAGGCTAACTGGCCGATCGCCTCATTGTTCTGCCGGCGACGAGGCTGTTTTCATCATGGATCTCCTTGAATCTCTTCATCACCACCTGCAAGGGTGATGTCCACGGCAGCGGGGCCGGGGAGTGCTATCTTGGCGTGGTCGCTAAGAGGAAGATGATGATGCCATCTGAAAGCGAAGGTGGAAGGCGGAAGCCGGAAGTAGAAGATGAGCGTATAAGGCGATCGGGAGGTCACGTGGACATCGGTCTTCTATTTATAACATGAGTCACACCAGCCCGGAATAAATAAATTAATTGTCTTTTTTTCCAAATAATATTTCATTTCTTCGAGATAGATATCACACGACACGAAAACCTAGATATGACAGTAAAATCGACCGATGTATTTCACAAGTGATGTGAATAAATACAAATAAAATAATTTTTATTAAGAATTTCGGAAGGACAATCAGTACATAAATAATTTTACCGTCCAAGTTGGAAAACATATAACTTCCAATTTCTCAAGCTTCATTGCCAATTTCATGCTCTTTCAATCCCCGCCAAGACCGATCCAAGAAGGCAATGACTTCCATGTTATCGACCCCAGCACCAACCTTGGGTGAGTCAAGCCGCCAGCCTAAAAAATTTAACATATTGCTCGCCCGGCGGCTTGGTCGTCAAAATATTGTAACCGACATCCCGCCGAATTGCTATCACCCTTTGATTTTGATGCCAATTGGGAATGGTTCCCAACATGCATAATGCACGGAGGTAATAGACAAACTCGCACCCTTTGGACCGAAGTTCTGCTGAAGACGATTATCTCCCCATTAAACGAATCTTGAGATATATCTTAACAATGTAGAGTCCTTCAATCTTTCCTTGCCCCCGTGCATGTCGGCAAGAAAAATCATCTACTTCCCACAAATAAGAACCCTCAAGATTATCTTCTTCACATTTATCCTCATCTACCGGGCTTATCTTTGCCACATTGATGAAGGGGCCTGCCAAAACCAATAGATCCCCGGCCGCCGACTTTGCACCTGAGACGCCGGAATTCTTCTTCCGTTGGTAGATTCGCCTCATCTTGAGCAAATCGAGACTCCAGCCTCTCATATGCTTCTTTAAGCTTTATAGCATTGCCGGTGATAATTAGATACTTCAAACATCTCTTTGTCCAAATCCTCTTCAAAATCTAGGCCTAAGTTTACCCATTCGCCAAGGTAAATCGATAAGCCTTCGCTCTTCCCTAGCACACATTCAGAACATAGACGGGTTCCTCAAGATATCACTTAGCAATAAGTATTTTTGCCTTCCACTAAAATTGGCGTTATGTCGCCAACTTCTTTTTCATCCTCATCCCCATCCTCATCACCTTGAGAATCATCTCCCTCCTCCTGGTTCACCCAAGGCCGCAAGGCCGGTTAAAACTCCTACATTCTTGCTCTTCTTCTTGTAGATCTATCTCCATTTCTACGTCATAGTCGAGCATCATCACACATAACCGACCCCCTTGGCTTAAAGATTTCATTGTTTCCATCTTTCTTCGGGTTTGGCCGAAAGCGTAATGCAATAACTAGCAAATGCAAACGCGGCAAAGAGAAATAAGATACCTTCTTAAGCACAAGGGGCGCCTGGGAGGAGCCCGCTTGCAAAGATTCTTGAAAACATCTTCCCTGCTTGCAAATGGGAAGCCGCCTCCTCTAGAGCTGGTTTTGAATCCACGAGCCGGGACATCTCGCAGTTGGGCGTCTTGGCCGAGACCAAGCGGTGGGGTGAAAGCTAAAGCAACCTCGCTGATAGCATCCGCTCGCTTCTTGTTTGCCATGATGTCCAACTCCTTGCAATAGAAACGGATAAATCGCAATGGGCAGAACTTCCTCGTTGTCATGAGGGGCGGATGCATACCATTCCGTGAACTTCACATAACAATCCATGGCGGCAAACGACAGCGAAAACAAGAAGATGTTTAGGGAGCCGTAAGGCCACTTTTGAACTCAAGTAGCCGCTATCGATTATGAAAGGGGACACACCGTTGTGGGGAGATTTGTCCCCACATTTTAGGGTTAGGGTTAGGGTTAGGGTTGGATCACACGACGCGAAGACTACTATGTGCAACAAAAAGCACAATGCTTGTTTGCTTGGCGTCGTGTGATCCTCAATGCATAACATTAAAAAAAATGCAAAGTCTTAAGCTAGGCTTCTAAGAAAGAAATGGACTAAGAGATTAAGCTTATAAAGCCATTGCATTAAGAAATATTATACATATGAAAAAAACACAAAGGCACTTCGGCCTTTTTAAGGGTCTTTCTTCTTGTTGTATTCAGCCATAAAATTTTGACCATAGTACTTCGGGATCCCTTTTATCGTAGACGGCTGGGCGCATGTCCTTAGGCATAATATCCACCCGCTTGGCATGTATTCTTTGCAAAGGCTGCGAGTCCTCGAACAGACCGACACCAACTGCTTCCGAAGCCATTTGAAGAGCATTTAAGGCAGTTGCTTGAATTCTGTAACTGGTATGATGTATCGCACCACACTCTTGCAGAATCTCTCTCCACGAGCACGGCAAATGGGAGACGGAATGACCATCTGATGCTCTTCTCGATACTTCTTATCTCGCTGCTTTTAATACCAGGCTTCGTCTTCGCTTCCGGCCTCTACCCTCACCCACCCGGCATTTGGAGCCTGTTGCTCCGGCGACTCTTCCGGCCGCCTCCTCACCCGGCTCAAGATTCAGGGTCCCTTTCCTCGGTAGACTCTTCCGGCCGTCTCCTCACATTCCCGTGTCGCCTTCCCTTTTACAGTTGGGCCTCCTCCCTCTTGATTTGAAGGTCCCTGCACCTCCACCGGGAGAGAAAGGGAGGAAGCGGGAAGAGCAAGAAGAGGCGGCTGCCCAATAATTAATCCGGCATCATATTACTGCTCACGGTCTCTCACATTTTCATCCTCTGTCTCCAAACTGAGTGCACCTCCCCTACTTACTCAGGCTGCTTCTCCCTTGGTCTGTCATCGCGGATTTCTTTTTAGGGTCTTCTGTTGGCATGGTCGGAGGAGGAGAATCTCTATCGAGAGACTTCAAGTCGATGAAGAAGGCGGACTAATGTAATCACCGGCCTTACACCACCTGGATGGATCCTTGCGGTTTTGCTTAGTTCTTGCCATGGCTTCTTTCAGCGGATGGCGGCTTTTATACTACTTAACACTGGACAAAATAGACAACTGGCAAGAGATAAATAGTAAAAAATGAAGTTAAAGTAAAATATGATGGTAACGTTTTTAAATAATTGTACTGGAACCCTAAAAATATCGGACAAAATACGGAACCCTAAAAACATCGACAAAAACACAAATAAAAAAGCGAGATTCAAAGCGGCCAGATAGACAATTTCTTGTTGATCGCGAACTCACTAAACTTTACATTTCCCTCTTTGCCCGTAACCAACCCTAATGCCATCAATAAAATAATGGAAGTCGCCGGCAAATTTCCTCTCGTCTCCATTAGCACTCTTAGCTCGATAATGGCCATTAAACTCCATGGTGGTCAGATAAATGACTTCCTCCCCTCTCCATACTTTCGAATATCCACCGCATCGAGTGTCTATTATGGTCCTCAAACGGCTCCCAAAAAGTTGTCGCGACCTCTCTTTTTTACAAGTTTCCTTCGTTCTAGTTGACAATTAGCGATAAATATTGTTTTGGAAGAAAGTATCTGAACTTAAAGGAGGACTTAACTACGCCGGACCTCGTTAGTTGACCGGATGATTCGTGGAATCGAACATCCCAGGTCGGAACCAAAAATAAGCCATCCACAAAATCGGCGGGGGAAAGCACGATATGTCTTCTGAGCTTTTCAACTTCCCCGCGCCATCTGGAATATGTTAGCAAATACCTCAAACGGTGTGAAGATTTTGAAACTCATCCTCAAACCTCCGTTTTTCGGACATTCCCCGCTTGCACCTCTTCTTCATTGCAATTACATTGTTCTCATTAGTCGTGGCTTACAAAGTTCACTTAAAGGGGCAATTCAACCGCCTCAAGCTTCGGTTTCACGACCTTTACGTTATAATCATGTAATCCCAGAAACCGGATGCCTATACCCATGAAGGTCACGGCATCCATACCTTGGAAAAGGACAATTCCGATGTCTATGTGATACCGACAAGTACACTACTAATACTTTAGGCGGAATGACATCCACGACGACGTCGATAAACATAAACCCGGCACAATAAATTTGTTTGTAAACACGTGTCAACGAAAAGAAATGAAAGATAAGAAGATCACACGACGCCAAACTATCTCTACGCTTAGTTAAGTAGTCGACTAAATTTCCCCGGCGTCGTGTGATCCGTTTAATGGTTACCATTTTGCGGCAATTTTGGGAAGCTGTTTTTGGTGGAGATTAGCTCTTTGGCCATATCGAGAAGGGGTATATGCATGTCGTATTGTTATACTTTCCACTTTCCGGCGCTAGAATTCAACTTGAACTCTTTTATCCTACCTATCCAATGTCCGCCACGTCTGATCGCCTTTGTCGCTAACTCTATGCTTTCGCCCTCGTTGATGGCAGCATACTCACCCACTGAACCTATTGAGACAAAACCTCCCACTTCTTGACCTTGGGAGTTTTGTAAATGGGGCAAGAACACGTAAATTACAGGAGACATGGATTGCGGATGAGGAGTGAAGGGAGAGGATGCACGAGGCCGGAGTGACAAAGATCTGAAGTTTGGTAGCCAAAATTTGACAAGGGAGTTGGTGGCCCGGACGGAAGGCGGTCAAAGTCACCATTATTTTGGGCGGCGGCGACTCCCAAAAATACGGGCCATTAAAATGGTTGCAATAAAAAAGCGAGGCATCCCCTATGAAAATCGCCATGTGGATGCCAAGTAAGCCCGCTCATCCTTCTACCCCTTAGTAATACCGACTTTTCAGTAAAAAGGCAAAACTGATTGGTCCCGCGAATCGGCGTGGAAATCTTTAGCCCAAGATAAGGACCATTTTCAGACCCCAAATCCGCCCTAATGATTGGCATCCCAAGGCTTGCTGAGGAAGCAAGCGTCAAGATATTTCCTCAAGCTATGACGATCTGCCTCGGTTTGCACATGTATGCACCTGTGCTCCTGCACATTCCATCTAGCCAACCATTGAACTCTCTTTTCCCTCCAGCAGGCCTTGAGGCGCTGCGGCCCCATTGCCATGATATAAGCTAGTTTAGGGAGACGAGCATCGTCCATATTGACCACCTTCTGAAAATAGACAATGTGAAGAGCAAGGGCCGCCCTCTGAAGAGGCAAGAATCCTGTCTCCTGCAGTAGAATTTGATTAGAGAGGAGAGATATTTAAAGCCTTCTTTACTTAATTGAGACCACCCCATTATGATGCAAACCATCAGCTCCCCAGCTTTTTATCCATATAAAGCCTCAAGTCCAGTGATGACTTTAAGGTATGAAACTTCGTAAAAGTGGTATATTTTACCAAATTTTAAAATCTAGATTCGATGGTTTATTAGGATGCGAAAGCTTAAAACCTTTATAAAATCGCTAGAATTTGATAATATTGCATCCTAATTATATTAAATTCGCCAAATTAATGGATATTTTACAATAAAAACCTCAATTTTAGACATCCAATTATACTAAATTCGTTTCTAAAAAATGTTAAAAAAATAGGACACAATCACCACCATTTCTATAATTTAGAAGCAGCTAGAGAATGATAAATTCATCACTGCTCAAGTCTCGTGTCTTTTTCATTTCTTTCAATAAGTGTCAAGGTCCAGTGTTTCACATAGGATCATATTCAGTTAAGGGTTTACAATTAAATTCAGTAAGCAATTATGAGGTATAGATTGTTTTTACTTTTACTTTCGTTAAAGCATCAAGATTGCAAATAACTCCCAACGTATAATGCTTCATCTTTTCTAACGTAGCTAATTTTTTTGAATATTTCTTACGTATAAGTAAAGGACTAGTTGAAATGACTATCCAATATAAATTCTACATTGTATACATTGTCATATAATGCTGCTAAAAATTCAATCGGACACGCGTGGATGTCCCAGCCCAGTACTTGAGTAAGCAGGTGGATAGCATCCTCAGAATTGATGGAGAGGTGCGTTGTGGATATAATCCTGCACAAGCATGTTTTTGCTATAGTGCATAGCTACCATGCTCAACACAGAAAGATGTTCCTAAAGCATCTCGAAAGTAGCGCATTTGTCTCCTGAGTTTCTCAATCTCCTAAGAGAGAAGCGCTAGAGAGAGAATGTCAATTGTTTCTGCGCTCATAACTTGAGCTACAGAGATCAGATTCAAATGCACTTAGGCTTTTTTGAAAGCTTATGTAGAGAGCTTTCCATTGGCATATTATTTGATCCAAATCCATCAGGATAGTATCTGTTTTTTGTACTTTTCAATCCAGGCACCTTTTTGCAGAGCTTATGCCATGAAGATTTGACGGTGATATGATTTTTATCATGACTTTTGAATTTGGACCCTGTTTTGAATATTTTTTATTGCGTTGGAAAGTTCTCTCCAGAATCTTTTTTATGATATGTAATATGTCTATGTTTGATTAAGTTTTATAGGTCAAAACAACAAATTTTTGGACAGGTTTGATAAAGTTTCACACCCCACCAGTTGATTAATAAATGATTTGCATAGCAACATAGTGATTTCTCCTTGGCTGGCCAGTTCCAAGTCTACAGATGTTGCTTCTTGGCTCTTAGTCTTGGCTTTACTGGTTCGATTTGGTCCAAGCATCATCTCGGCATAAGGTATTTATTTGTTTCAATTGAAAATATCTATTACAGAGCTCAGATTGTCCTTGCCCAGTACAGTACAACCACAGATACTTACTATAACTCACAAATTCAAGACCATGGCAAGGGAGACCTGCAAAGCCAATAACATTACAAGAACACCCTTGAAAGCCTTTGAAAAATCCTATGATTCTGCCATTGAATCATACCTCCTTGCTGCGCCCTTTTTTGGACCCCAACAATCTATTTTGATGCAAACAGATGCCCAGGATTCAAACGATCAGGTCCAATACCATTATCATATGAACATCCGTTCAGTTGTCTTTAGAAAGCTGGATGCATCTCTTGGAGCTATTGATTGAGTCGGCAAGTAACATTAGTGTGCCACCACCAGCGTCTGTCATAGTGCTTATGCATGTGGACAGGATAGACATGTTCACACAGACTTCGACTGAGGAATTATTGCACATTGGACATGCAGATATTTCCACTTTTGAGACATGTAGGCCACTAGAATATGATCAGCACACACTGGCCCTAAGTGTGCATATTGTCGGTATTGAGGAGACGAGTGGTTAATCTTTAATTTTCTGCTATCGTCATCTATTGTACCATCATTTCCCAGTAGTAATTAACACAATTTTCTATTTATATGTGTCATATGGTCAATTGGTCACGTGGACATAAGCATTTCATTGCTACTCAACTAAGACAATTCATTTTTATTCATGTCTATAGACTTGTTAATGTTGTTTTTATGTTGGTATTGTGTGCGCATCTCATAGAGATATGGATTTTAGCGCATTTAGAAAAACGTTATCAATCCACTCCATTTGTTCGACATTCTCATGAGGAAGAGCATGCATGCATGCATGTTTTCCATGCAATTTTGGACCATTGGTCTCGTTTCTTATATCTTCAGCTTCTCAAATCGACGTTTTGTTCTTCCTCTCAGCAATTATCTTTCTTTTCCTCTTAACTATGCAGAGGAGGGGCTTCTTCCTGCATGGATAGACCATTCTTGATGTTTCTCATTCTCTTTTTTCCATCCCGACCTGGTTGTCTTTTGTCCTTCATGATTCTTAAGAGTTTAAGCAGAGTTCTCTTCTTGTTGGGAGTTTTGATACATGATGCGAGTCCAATCATGAGAATGCTTTTGATCTACTCCGTTGGATCAACATTCTCATGAAAATGTTCCTACTGCAGATCATGCACAAGTTGGGTTTCGGGCCCACCCTTTGCGGAACAATGTGGAAGTTATTGAAGTCTGCCAAGGCCACTGTTGCATTCCAAGGTGAGCTTTTTTGACATTTTCTCGGTGGGAAGGGGGATTAGACAAGGATGCCCTTTGGCTCCCTTTCTATTTACCATTGTTGTGGAGGGTCTGTTGTAGCTTCTTCGATGCGCGATGGATGATTTTTTCCTCCAAGGTTTGCGCATGGCTGAATCTGCAATCACTTACAGGCTACTGACACCAACTTGTAGAGAATTAAGCAACTTCTAGACATTTTCTCTCTAGAATCTGGGTGTTTGCTCAATTGGAAAAAATGTAGTGCACTATGGGTTTTGGACGCGCCAGTTCCTGCGCGTGTGCAGCAATATCCATGGATGGTTGTTCCTCCAAATACGGTTATAAGGCTCTTAGGTGTTCCTTTTGGCATTGGCATTTCTGGCACACAGGTTTGGGACCAGGTTATTTTGGGTTTGTAGAAACATTTGTTGTGGTGGAGAGGTGCATCAATGTCAATGGCAGGCTGTGTTCAGGTAGCTAAGTCAGTCCTGAATAACCCCAGGGGGTGCACCTAATGTAAAGTCTATATGGCATGTGCATGCATAGGGTTAAGAGAAATTATCCCTTATACGAAAATTTCCTAAGAAAATATACCTCATATTTTATATACCCTACCATATTTCTCTTATATATATACGGAATTCAAGCAAGAAAAATACCCCCTCCCATATACGGGTACGGTTTTGGCCCCAAAAAAACCCCCTCCCGTACACTCACATGTTTTCTATGGTTTTTGCTGACTGCGCGGGTATAACTTATCTTCAGGCCTGGTACTCTGATGGTTGACTCCGCTCTTGGCAAGACTTTAAGGACACCTACAGGTTGAATTGGATGGACTATTACACATGGGAAGTGGTGGCTGACAACATCCCATTACATCCTAATATTGCTACTGAATGCATATGGAAGTTTACAATGGACATTTGTTGGGATAGGCACTTCGTCAAGAACTGCTATAAGCATCTCACTATATAGCCTCCTTTGCCTCCTTCTCTACACTGGCAAAGGGCAGTTCCAGTTGCCAATTATCGGCTTGTTTGGTCCAGAGTTTGGGACAAGAACATTCCTCCGAAGCAGTCTATTTTGCTTTCGCAAGTTGTGCATTGGGCGCTGAGGGTTAATGTCAGAGTTCGCTCTTTTAGACCAGCTGTCAGCCCTTTTTGTCCAGTTTGCAAAATCGCCCGCTAGTCATTGGAGCATTCTTTTATCCTATGTGATCACTCCGATCCATTTGGGGTATTGTTCGCACGTCTTTCCGCGCCTCTCGAGCCAGGATATCCTCCTCGCTCTTCTTCCTCCCAGGTGGCCACGCTTTAAAAAGTGGGCATTTAATATTTGCAGGGCCCTAGTCTACTGGGTGGTATGGAAACATAGATGTCAAGTGGTTTTCAGAGGCAAGCGCGCTCCTGCTGCAAACCTTTATTAAGAGTTTAAATCTCGTCTACGTGATCAGTATTTGGCTTCTAGGTTACACGATGATGTTAAGAATGAGGTATGGGATTATCCCCACTTTCCTTAGCATTCCTTTGTAATATAACTTTCGTTTAAAATACTTTTCTCGTTCTTCCAAAAAAAAAAAAAAAAAAAAAAAAAAATCATGAGGAAGAGCATGTAGGCATGCATGTTTTGCATGCAATTTTCGACCATTGGTCTCATTTCTTATAGCATAAGTCATCTTCAACTTCTCAAATTATGTGTCTTTTTTGTCCCAATAATTTTCTTTCTTTTCCTCTTGAACCCACCCTCCCCCTTTAATTATGTATACTGATTCTCTCCCCCCTTAATTATGTATACTCAATTGTGTCCTCCAGGACGGTATTGAACTGTCCTATACAATTGTACAGCGTGCCAACATACTTATTGCTGCTAAGGTTTTTTCCTCGAAAACCCTTCCCAGGGGGGGGGGGAGGGGTTAATCTGTCGATATCTGATGAATACGCTTGCTGCGCTCTTTTTGTTTGGGTCCCATAGGCCAATCGATCTCCGTGGACGCTAAAAAATCTATTCTATTTCTATTATATTATATTCTATTCTACTCGTCCATCCCTCCTCCCCTCTCCATATTGTGTGTTTTTGTCTCCCTCGATAAGCATATTTTTCGGGGATCATTGTAGTAGCCTTATGATTGTCCAAACCCCTTGCTAAGAGCTTATCACAGTGTTCTTCCTTGAAAATCCAAAAGGATGGGGTTTTTCAATTCCAGTGATATGCTTTCAGCAGGTAGCATCTCAACATACTTTGTTATTTTAACAGTTCAATTGCAAAGTTGTTTTTATCTTTATATTTGTGATAATTGATATAGGGGTGCGCCTCCAATATTTGTGAACACTATAGGGGTGCGCCAAGGATGTCCTTTATCTCCTACATTATTCGGCCTCTTTATCGAATGGCAACATGCATGCTCTTTGGCAGGGACTCATCTTGGAGCTTACGTATTATAGTTATTACTGTATGTTGACGATGTGGTGCTATTGGCATCCAAGAAACATGTGCTACAAGAGCATTTGCATAATTTAGCGGCATTTTGTGCAGCAAGGTAAATGAAAGTAAATGTTGCAAAATCCAAAGTTATGGTGTTTGGGACAAGGGAAAGACCAAAGTTCATGTATCTAGAGCAGGAAATTGAAACAGTGGAGAGTTTTGAGTACATGGGGATAGATTTCTCCTCAAGATACAACTGGAAGGGCTGTGTCAAAAGGAGATCCACAGGCGGGAAAATAGCGCTCTATGGTATGCTTTCTGGGGCTTAGCTTGTTTAAGACATTGGTTCAAACCGTGCTACTGTATGGGTTCCTATATGGGGACCTAGCATCTCTGCCAAGTTATGGAATCAAGTAGAAACAATTCAGAAGCTATTTTTGAGAAATGTGCTTGGCCTAAAAGCTCAGATACCACATGCAATTATGCTTGCAGAGGCAGGTATGTTTCCATTAGAATTGGAAGCATTATTTCATACTGTAAATTTCATTAATAGGATTAGAGATCAATCACCAGAACGCTTATCCCATCAAGCAATAATGGTTTCAGAGCAGCAAGGTTGGATGCATGATTTCAAAACACAGGCGGGAAAATGGGATCCCGAATGATGAAAATTGGCTGAATGTCGGGCGGATGCAAAGGAGCATTATTAGAAAGACTTGCAATTGAATGCTTATGGCGGCACCAAGGTAGTAGAATGCTTCATTCTGAACTCAGGATAAATCACATGCGTATAAGAGCCAAGAGTATTTGTGATCAAATGCCGAGGCGCGTCTAAAGCATGCCATAGCTTCGTTATAGAAACGAGCTTCGCATAAATTAGGAGTTGAGGACAATAGATGGTCAAATACTCCCACTTGAAAGGCGAGGGTATCTTGAGCTTGTGATTCTTATGGTGTAGAAGATGAGGCACATGTACTCTTGCATTACAACAAGATCGGGGAACAATTTGAAATCCAAGCGTCAGATCTTCAATCATTGTTTTCTATCTCTTGTTATGAGTTAGGATTATATTTGAAGGCGGTAGATAGTCATTGTACTTTGATATTAAAAATATGATGTACTTTGCTGGTTGGCCTCTCAAGGCCCTAAGTGAGCAAGACCAAATAAATAAATAAATAAATAAATATTTGGTTATTGGATAGCATGCGATATGCGGCTACCTACTCTCAACCACTGTAACAAATCTACTGAGATGGGTGAATGAAAGAGCCTGATGTCCGCTTCTTCTTATTTTATTTTGCCACATTGACCTCCCAGAATATCAATGAAAGTGACATTTGTGCAATGTGAAACGATGCATCAAATTCAGGCACCAAGTGGCATAATATTATTGGAAGATGCTAGAATCGTGCAAGAATGTGCCCTCTTTTACAAGAAGGCCATGCTCTATTTTGAGGGCAACATTCCTTTAAAAAACCTATAACACGTGCCGGTTGGAAGAGGTGGCTGAATTTGTTTCACTAATTTTACATCTAGTTTTCACTTAAGTAGGAAAAACACAATGATAATAAAATAGATATATGGTGATTTATCTATTGGATTGAATTTCATGTAGTCTGGAATATAAAGTCATGGAAGTAGTAGTATGCTTCTTAGTTGATTCCTTTATGGTTATAATACATGCTTTGCCACTTTTTATGGAACTTGTAAGAAAGGAAAAACATGAATTTTGAGGCTAAACTAACCTATGAATGATGCTATCTTTACCGCAGTAAAAACATCATTATTAAGATTAAGAACATCTGCCATTGAAATAAAGATGGCAAAGGGAAAAAAAGAAATCAAAACACAGAAAAAGGAAAAAAGGAGATAGTGACAAAAGCAAAACAAAGATGAACGAATGAAAGGAACGAAAGCAAGAAAGAAAGGTAAATGAAAGAAAAAGAGGGGAATATCTAATAAGACCTCAAAGTAACAAGTATGGTATCTTGAAGTTGATTTTCTAAAGATATACAGTAGAAAAAGATGCCATTATTCAAATGCTAAAGAAGAAGGAATGAAAGTAACATGTACGGTACCTTGAAGTTGAATTTTCTAAAGACATGTAGTAGAAAAAGACGCCATTATTCAAATGCTAAAGAAAAATAAAAAGGTAGAAAAGGAGTCCACTAGACTATATATATGACATAAATATAGACGATGATAGACTATATGTATGACATAAAGATAGGCGATAAATCACTTATTATAAATCATAAGCTCTCCAATATATTTCTTTTCTTTTTTTTTGGAAAAAATGAAAAAAAAATTACATCAAGAGTTAAAGTTACACAATTAACATATCTCATCTAGTTGTGTAAGGAAGCATGCCTCGGGAACACAAGCTTCAAGCACTGTGTACTTACTTTAGGAGACTGGTTAGAAGAATTAATTTGAAGACACTAAATCTAAATACAGTCTTTCACGTCTGTATCAAGGGAGGAACATCTATTACATTGGCAAATGTTTTTTTTTTCAAAATTTTGCTTAAAGGAAAAAGTTTTTAATCAATTTTTTTAATGGACCATTGGTTTTAAGGACCTTATCTTAGGGCCACTAAAATATCTAGGAGTCGAGAAGATATTCATCAAGCTTATAACAGAAAAAAGTGAACCATTTAAATATACAAGAAACTTATCGCGGCGGCCAAGGCCGCCGCGAACGTTTCTCTTCCCCAACTCTTTTATACATGTTAGAACATGCAGAATTTTAACCTCCCCAACTCTTTTATACATGTTAGAACATGCAGAATTTTAACCTGCATTTTTTTGCCTTGTGTTCGGTGCCCGCAAGATAGAAGAATATTGACTATAACGACTCGTTACGAAAGATGTTTTGTATTCAATCAAAAGAATATAAGTTCCGAACATACAAAAATTGAACTATGTTTGAGCATGGAGAATTCTAACCTCTGTAGTTGCCAATATATCTATGCAAAATGGTTATTCAAAATGCATATGAATAAAACATGACCCATTAACCCAATAACCTTCCATATAGTTATTGGGTTTTACAAATTTATGTATCCAAGTTCGAATTTTTTTCAAAAGCCTCTATCCTTCTATGCTCGTCAGAGATCCATAGATGGCATCTGAATAAAAAAATTAATCTACAAATTCATTAACCAGCATCACAAATTCATTCCATATATGTCCTAAGTAACACAAAAAAGAAAAAGGACACACCTAGTGTTTGTCCCTCTTCCGTAAGTGCATTATTATCCTTCATATATTTCTTGCTCAAACGTAAAAGAATCTTTTGAAATCCTTTAGCAAGGCGCATATAGCAACCATTGGGCATGGTGCATTTACGCAGTTGGTCACTGTTAACACGTCTTTCATGAGGTTTTGAAAAAAAAGTCCCCATCAATTGCTTAAGAAAACATAGTTAGAAAGAACATCAGTATCTAAACAAAGCTCAAGACCAAATACATAAAGGACAAAACGTAAAAAATGAAATTCTAACACAGGTAAGAGGCTTTTGGAATATCATTACGGTCAGAGGCATTACACTTAACCCCAAACCAATGCTCAAACTAATGCTTCTCTAATGGCCACCTGATTTATTATCTGGGTTGTTAAAAACTTCAGCTAAATCAATGGTGCCCAAGTTCAACAACAATGCTGCCATTGAGTTTTTTAGAACTCTAAAAATAGACTCACCCTGTGGCAAAAAGAGAATTCAACATCCCAAATCATACTGAAGGAAACGAAAACTCAAGAAAATAAAGAGTAAATTCATACCTCAAACAAAGAGCAGTGCTAAAATTGCAGCTTTCACCACGGTAAAGATCAAACCCTACCATGCACCAGCAGTCCAGCACCAAATTGAAATACAGCATCAGCCAAATCTGATGATACAGCCCTTAAGCAGAGGTCTATCTGTCGTTCTTGCATGCCCACTCGAGTGGTTATGGCCATCGTATATGTAGTTGCTAAGAAACAAATGGTAAGAAGCAGAAGAAATATAGACTCAAATGATATCTTCAATCTAAGGAACACTCCATCATCATTGCCCAAGGAGACGAACGAATTGGTACAGAAAGGAAGCAAAACAGAGCACTGATTGAATTCTGGAAGTAAATTAAACAGAGGAATATATAGGAAGATTAAGATTTGAGAGGGGTGCTGCTGTTGCAAAGGTCTTGGAAAGGCCTGCAATTCGCATGGTAGCACATCCAAGACAGCCAAGCAATCCCTGTTTGTAAGGCAAGAATGTTTTGCGCCTCATTTCTTCGGCATTTAGCCTCTGATTCTTGTAATGCATTGCATGAACAGACACCCTGCCTTTCGAAATTGCGCTGCCATTAATTTTGCAGCTGGATTCTTGGGCAGTGGAGGTAGATCTGAAAAACCTGCACCGCCATTCTGATTTTTCTTCGCTTGATTTCTTCAGCTCTGACAATATTTTCTTTGATTCTAACACCCCTTTCCTTGATTCCGGCCCCTCTGCACCTGTTTGCCTCGATTCTGAACCCTTTTTTATTGATTCTGAACCATTTTTGCTTGATTCTGAGCCACTTTTGCTTGATTCTAAGCCACATTTGCTTGATTCGGGAGCTGGCTTACCAGATTCGGAACATGATTTCTGGGTTTCAGGAAGAGAAGATTTGCCCTTTCTGCTGCCATTTAGATGCAACAATTCTCGCAGAGTTTTGCTGCGAGAAGAATGAACTCTGCGGGGCAAACTAGAACCAGCAGGCTGCTAATCTCCTATGCGAAAAATCGATGGTTATCAAGAACCATAAAATGTTGTCCGCATTTATGAGGCAACATTTATGAGGCATTGACCTACCACGTGTCAGCGGGAGGTCGTCTCAAACAAAATGCATCAAATAAATAGCTTAAATAACAAAAAAGGATACTGCTTTATATAAGAGTGAAAGGAGGAACCTTTATATAAATAATAGAATGTATATAAAGGTGGACATTGAAGCTAATAAAAGAAAAGCCTTTATATCCACAAATATTTTTGCTATATGCTACATTTTTTGTGATATAGTCCGTGGTCCACCCCTTCCTCATGCATTTGGGGTGGTTATTTTGCAGCAGTCTCACAAATAGGGCGACGAAGTTGGAGCTCCTGACTATGGCAATGATTTGCATTTTTCAGGAGCATCCTAAAGTATTGCCTTCATAGCCAAAATGACCTTTAGTTATCTCCGAGCCTCGTCATAAAACAGTTAAAAGATGGTATGGGATAAATTGCTCCATCCTAAGATGTCTACCTTATGGTGGTAGATTATTCATAGATGCATGCAAATAAATATTGTCGTTCATAGATTTCTTCCAGATGTCCTTGTGATCTGCCCTCTGCATGAGACGGATGTGACAATTGAGCACTGTTTTTTCTTGTGTCAACATGTTCGACCTGTTTTGGCAGTGGCTTTTGGTCCTTTTTCATTGTGATTTGAATAGTCAGTAACTCCTATTGTCAGTGTATCCCAGCTCTTGGGACATGCTATAAGAGAGCTTTCCATTTGGCATCCACTTGGATCATCTGGTCCATCTGGAAGAGACGAAATCTCTTCATCTCCAAAGGACATGTCTTTCCAGAAACTAAAGTACTCAGTGATGCTCCTAGTCGTATTGTCAAAGCTTATAAGTGCTTTTCCTCAAAAGATGGCCTTTTTGGAAATTTTATCTTCAAATTCATGCTTTATTCATAGTCAATTGTGCAATTTGTTGATATTTATTCTCTCATTTTCTATATTATCTA
>JAJEKV010000855.1:0-77069 GCA_021234155.1 Isoetes taiwanensis | reverse complement strand
CAAGATCTCCTTATAAGATTGGAGCAAATAATATATACTAACATGATGAGGTGATGTCACATGTATAATGTTATACTACCGATGATGGGTGCCAGTTGTTGAGGGAAAGGAAATTCGTAGAGTCACATCAAAGAGAGTGACACCTGAGATAGAAGTGGTGAAGGAACATTCAAGAAAAGGAAATTTTCACCCAAATCAAAAAAGCGTGTTCCAAAGAAACGTAAAGCAAAGATAAAGCAAGCAGAAAGGAGAAACCCCAGAGGACTTATCCATTCGGCAAGAAGAATCAAAGAAGCATTAGAGGCTGATGAGAATACAAGTTTAGAGTTAAAGAAAAGAAACAACGTGATGTAGCACTTAATAATGTCAGCTACTTGGGAAAGCATCATCACCAACAGGCCGCCATCTGGCCGGGCCATGCCGGTTGGAAGATCGTGGTCCAACCCAAAAAGAAGGCATTCTATTTCAAGCCATACCGATGCTCCGAATGACAAATGATTCTGTCCCCAATCAAGAGTCCGTACATGAAAATTAGCTGGTCTTGATTCCCATGCAGGGACAATTGAGATAATTCCATATCAATGAAAGGTGAGTGTTGTAGCCATTAGTTGGTATTTGGAGTGTTCATTGTAGCCATTTGAGTGTTGGTTAATAAAAAAATTTAAATTGCTTTGCAATGGTTGTTTGAATTTGTTTTGTTCTAATGTAGGTCCCAACCTGTAAATTCAAACAAATTTTGATAATGAAAAAGAGAAACCAAAAACATCATCAATAAAGTGAAGAAAAAGGAGAGCAGAAAAGGAACTATAGTTGAGTCAAATATAGTTGAGACATTTGAAATCAGGTGAGTTGAGCCGCTTTTTGTTCCACAAAAGATAGTTTCACAGAAGTAAATATAGTATGTACCCAACAATGGTTCAACATTGTGTTGATACGTACTTTGCCGGACATTTGAAACAAGTGTTGAGCCGCAAGTTTGCCGCCAAGTGTTGAGCCGCAAGTGTTGAGCCGCCAGGTTCACCGCAAAGCAACATAGCGGTAGATATCATGGTGAGTAGAAAGCTATTGATTATGGATCCTCAATGGTGTTTTTGGCAAAACATATCTAAAAGTCCAAAAAACTTGAAAATACCGCCCACACATTATAGAGTATACAAAAAACAAGATAGTTCTATCAAGCCCGGTGTTGCTGCATTTTTAAAAAGGTAAGTGTTTACTATGACTTGGCTATATGGTCATCTATGACCTGTTTCAATACAAAGGAGAGTAGCAGGAAGTTGTGTCCATTACTTATACAAAAGTTTGTTTGTTTTATTTGGGACAAGAGTTTTGTGACAAAATGCCTTTCACGCTACGACATGTTGACAAACCAAAGGTTCATGAAACCTTGGAAAAGGTGTATCCAGCTTCAATACACCGAAAGATGTATTTTGGTTGATGACTCGCTTTATAAACATTCTTGCCTCACCTTTATACAACCGTTATTGCAGTTATGAGGATTGAAGAATTTAAGTGCGCTTCAAGTTTGCTAGTGGATTCCATTTTTCCATTGTTGTATCAACTTGCAATGGATGATAACCCGAAGACATTATTGAAGAGAATACAACTTGTGGATTTCTTTGATATGGAGGCCGTGGAAATTCTTGGAGAGGTTGGATGCAAGAATGTTATCGCCAAAGAAGTTTCTTTTGATCTCATTACTCTACATTTGTGAAGTGGTCGATCGAATAAAAAGCAGATAGCAAGTTCATCAACACCGCCTTGCAACACCAAAACAATTTGTAAATAGTTAGGTGAAACACATTGTAAATAGTCAACCGACAAAATACCATTTTGTTGTTCATGTAGGTCAATTAATTTGTATACATTTTGATATATCCTTTGATCCGGATATACTTATTAAGTTATCAATGAATATTTTTATCTTCTTTGCACAATTGATGATTAGAACCGTTATCAACTTGAAGGCAGTCGCTTTATTATTTGTTGGCATGTCCTGTCATCCATACTATATGTGTTGTCTTTCACCAAAGTCATGTCAAATTTGCAAATCCTAACGAGGTGGTTGTACACCGTACCAAAGGGTTTGTCTAAAAGAAGTTGAAAACCTAATTCTCCTTCCAATTGTTTGTACAGTAGCCTAAAGTATGACCTCACCAATTCCAAAAACATTGCCCCCAAAAATGCATCTTCATAATCATCTAGTAATGTTCTTTGTCTCATTACATTGTGACATAAAAGTCTACACCCTCAAGATTGCCTTCTTCCTCAAGATTCACCGCAAAATTGTCCCCTACTTCTACATTAGAGCTGATCGATCATGGTCACCATCATCTTCACTATCAGCCTCCTCGCCTTCGCACACAACCTCATTGTCGAATTTCCGCGCCTCGCTTTTTTGGGACCAACTCATTTGTCTCCCAACCTCCTATACGAGATTTAGTGCTACAGAGTCCCATTTCCTGGCCGGCAAGACATGCAAAACATGACAAAGGTCTATGTGCAAGCTTCAAAGGATTTTCATCAAAAGGCCCATGCAATGAATTTTAGTTGTCCCTTGAGGGTCCGAAAGCATCATACCTTTCCTCGATCATCTATACTATGAGGGTCAATTCCCAAAAGTACCGCAGTAAACAATTAATCAAGTGTCAAGTGCTTTAATCATTGTAGTGTCAGAATCACTGTTAATGTAAGTAAACATTCCAATAACAAAAAAAAAAGTTCAAAATGTTATATTTGTACATAAATGGTCTTCAAATACGTATAAAAACTAGTAAAGTATCACCAAACATACATAAAAATCATGAACAATAATTAGACTAAAATACAGTAAGTGTTTCAAGTGCTTCAAGTGCTACAAGTGCAGGTATATCGGAATCGATGAGTCGTTGGTAAAGAATTCATTTAGAAATCGAACGACATCCGCAGCAGACAATCGAGTTTTCCCCATTATACTTCAGTTGTTCCTTTGTGAGAAATCTTTTACCAACAAGCCCTTTGGCCATCATGCTCACCTTTTCCATGCGAAATGGGCAAAGAAATTCCAAATAATCTCCTTCCCAAGATCTCTCGTGACTATCTACCCAAGAAATAGAATGGTCTTATGACTTAAATTGAGATGAACAACCATCCTCAATTAGTATATAATGCTTGGAATATTGAATACCATTTAACTCCAACCAAGTGGTATGTTTTAAGAGGCAATAATTTCTCCGTTATCATCTTTTGTTTAAATTCAGTAGTCATTGTCCACCTCATATTTTCATCTGGAATATAGAAGTGACACTCTTTTTTATAATTACTCAAAAGCATCTTTTCGCTTCATATCTTTCTTTTTCTTCTTGATGTCATTGCCATCAAAAATCACCTGTTTCCTTCCCAAACCTAATGTAAGTGATATGAAATTAAAATGGACATTGGTCAGTGTGTGCAATGACATGATTGTGCCTCCCCTGAACTTTGAAACCATAGTTTGTTGCAAAAGTCAATTACGTAAACTATTGTGTCTTCCAAAACTTGCCAAACATTGTCCCAATTGTTTTGTTTTTGCCAATGAGTTTTAGAAGCTGTGGGTACAAAATGTCGCCATTGTTTTTCTTGCATGTTCCTAAAATTCAAAAAGGGGTACCAGTCTCAGTAGGGCCAATCTTGTAACTTTAGTTGGTTTCTTCTTAGGGTTTCTCTTGAAATGCCTTTCTGTCGCAAAGAGAATCAACAAATTAGTATAAATGACGCCATCCTTCTAACAAATCTCAACACTAACCTTTTTCAAAAACTTCCAATCCACCGTGTGTTCTAATGATTTACTTGTTTCCCTTTGACACTTTGGAACCTCAGATAAAGTGGAATAGAAAGTATTGTAAGAGAATATTGAAGCTAGATATCATAGAAATGAAAAGTTAAACAATATATATGACATATGTTATCTAGATATCATAGAAAATGAAAAGTTAAACAATATATGAGCTATGTTAATAACTTTACCTCTTGAGACCACATTTCTTGTAGGTCTCCGATCAAACATGCATGTTTGTGCCATTCATCCGCTTCCTACTTTGGGGCATACCACATTTCTCCAATACTCACTTGTAGATTTGAAAATATTGTCCTTAGCATTGCATGTTGGACCTGGACCACATACCCCGATTCGCATTTGCAATCTTTTGTGCACACCATAAGGACTGCACCTCATGTTATTAATTGCCTGATGACAAAATCAAGGTGCATGTGGTAAATGGCAGCAGCAAGTCTCTTTTCTTGCAATCTCCTAATATAGCTTGGTTTAAGCTTCCTCAAAGATTTGTCTGGTATATATTGATCTCGTGATACTTTCTTTTCCTGAATCAAGATAAAACTGCAACTCGATCATAAACACGTATTCAAAGAACAATATCATGCAAAATACAAAAAAGAGGCGTATCGTGCTACTTGTGTCACCTCCAAATGAATGAATAGATGGTCAATCTTTTTCAATTGCTTCACTAACATGTTTTCTCACATGTTTTTATATGGTGAGATCCTAGTATTCTCATCCCAAAATTATTTATCTTACCTTACCGCTTCATCCGAAAGTGCATCGACCTTTTTTCCTCCTCAAACATTGACCAGGGACCCCGCTTCAAATTCTGCATACACATCGCCCTGAAAATGTTTTGCCACGCCTTCTTGAATAGATAGAAGCCTTGCTATTGCTGATTGATTCACCCCTTTGTTGAAGATGCAACATTTGCGCTGTACTTTTTTGCTTGAAGAACATCAAAAGATTTCTATCATATTTTTGAGCTTGAAAAGTCTCTTTCACATTCAAAATTAAATCCCTCATAAGGGCATTTTCTTTTGATCTGCTACATCAACATCGAATGGAAGATGTTTAATCTTCTTGAAGAATCTCGATGCTAACTTCCCTTTGTCCACATTCGAGGCAAAAGTATTTGTAATTTCATTGAAATAATCTTCCAAATTCTTCGACAATTCCTGTAATCTTCTTTCACTCAAAACACCACAATCTTGGTATTGAAGGAGGATTGTTTTCCTCTCTCTGCCTCTTCCTTTCTCGGATTTTCTTCTATTTTCAGCTTGAATTTGCAAGAAAATCCTTCTTCTAGTTGAATCGACAAGCTTTCGGGAGTTTCCATTGAAATTCACACGACAGTATTTTCACGACTAATTACAATTCCAAATTGAAAATTCAATTGAAACAATGCAAAATTTGTTCGAATTGTATGAATTGGTATTGCAATTCTCAATTGCAATTCAATTTGATTTCTCCCGGCCAACCACTAAAGGAAACTCCAACCATCCTCCCCGCCAATGGAGTTTCCGCCTTTGGAGATCCTAGTCACCGATCCCCATTCCGGAATTGCCAATTCTCGCTTTTAATTCGGGTTGACGCCACACACTAAGGAGGTACTGTTTTTTTTCACATAAAAGCACATGTCCCATGAAAGGCTTTTTGTACACCAAGATAGAATTTACACCCCCTAAAACTACACAATTCTTCAATATGGTTGACTCTTCCACAATTACACAATCCTTCTCGTAATAGTTTTATGGATGATAGTCCGAGTAACCCTCCAAATTTTTTACCACTTTAAATCATTTGCTAAAGGTAAAAGCCCGGGTCCCATGGGCTTCTCCTGAATTTTACATTACTTTTTGGGATATCATCAATATTGACTTTATGAAGATGATTCATGGTTTTGAATTCAAATCATTTATACCCCGCCATCTCTCGCAGTTTGATCTCTCTCATTCCCAAAACCGATGACCCCAAAAGTTTCTCCGATTGAGACCTATTTTTTAACTAATACTTCCTACAAGGTTTGTGCAAAAATCATTGCAAAATGAATTAATTGCAGATATAATTAGTCCTTGCTTGATCTCGCATATCTTCCCAATGTATATATCTTGGATAACTATCTTGTCGCCATGGAAGGCCTTCACCGAATAAGCATACCAACCAAGATTGTATCCTCTTAAAGCTTGATTTCTCAAAGGCCTTTTGACTCACAGACATTGGGATTTCATTGATTTTGCTTTTAGGAAAATTGGCTTCAAACAAAATTATTCATCTAATTCATGGCCTTAATTCTAGATCACAATCTTCTCAGGCTTATCAATGGATTCCGTGAGGCTTTCCCATTAGCCGTAGGGTGAGGCAAGGTTGCCCCCCCGGGTCCCTACATATTTATTGTCAGAGCTGAAATTTAACTCGAAGTTATTAATCACCAACAAAGAAATTAGCAATATTAAAGGCTTGATTCTCCCCGACAAACATTCTCAAACATGAATATTTTACAATATGCCGATGATTCCTTCCGCTTTCTCAAAAATGATATTCAAAAATATTGCTACTTATCTAAATATCATTAATTGTTTTAGTGTCGCTTCGGTATCAACCTCAACTTAGAAAAAAATGCTCTATCAATGGGGAAATTAATCAACCTTCCATTTTGGGAATCAAATGCTATCACCCCTCTCAAAGCTATCAACTGCTGGGGAATGCCTCTGCCTTTGGACTCAAACATTAAGGGTCTCTCGGGTCTATTCTATCTCGGATCAAAAGGAAATTAAATAGATATGGTAATTGCTTAACCCGGCAAGAATCCGCTTGTCGCTGCTTTTTGTATTGGGTCCCATAGACCCATTGGTCTCCGTGGACGATAAAAAGTGCCTTCCTTCCTTCCTTCCTTCCTTTCCTTGCGTGTAGATCCATCATTGCAAATGTTGTTATTGCTAGTTCTCATATCTATTTTTCTTCGCTTTGCTTTGCTCCAAAAACATTTATCTTTAACTTGAGAGAATCATCAAAAAAATTTTATCCGGGAAAAGAATCATTTGGTCATTGGAACTATATTACCGATCTAAAACCCATGGTGGGATTACGCTGCAAAAAATGTTTTTGTAAGGAACCGCTTCAAGCCGGTAAACATATCCGAGGGCAATTTTTCATAAGGATAACCCAGCCTTTGTCTTCATTAAGTATTGGTTTCAAAAGTGTGGAATTACAAGGCACCTCTCCATCGGGCCATCGCCCCTCCTCAATTTTTTTTGATATCCATCCCGCTTCGTAATATTTCTCCTCTTATGAGAAATTTGGTTCTAGCCCTGAATAGAATTCTAAAATCTTGACTCATAACAAGCCCCGACTTGTTTCAGAGGAGCACCTCCATTTTCTAAAACCCTTATTTATCTCAGGCAAATGGCTATTCTCTAGCTATCAAGCACCCTAAGATCTATAAGAAATGGTCTCGCATAAGACAATGTGTGGATCTCCCCCTGGATCGCTTCCTCAAAAGGAAAGTTTTGGGAACTTCCTCCTCAAAGGAGCCTTTTTAAGCATCTCAAAGCAAATTTATTTTCCCCGAACCCGAAGTCCCGTGAACTCCCATATTGACCGGTCTTGCAAGGGAAGTATAACTACAAAGTTTCCACCTTTATAAACCCATTAGCTTACAATATTTCTCCTTCAAAAGCTAAAGTCTATTGGTTAATGATGATGAGGAGTCAAGACTTCACAAGAATATTTGGCTATCTTATCGCCTCCAAAAGTTTCTTACTTTATCCGGGTTATTGGCAATAAAAGTTTATCCAATTTAGAGAGCATTGCTAAGCATTATAATCCTAATAGATGTAAATTTGGTCTTAATCCTATTTCTCGATAATCGCCTCTTTGGTTTCAATAACATTGAATCTCTCGATCATATTTTTAATTGTCCCAAATTAGATCCCCGCAAAATGCTTTGTTCATAAGTAAGCCAAATAATCTGATTGATCATGCATAATGATAAGTTTATTAATATTTTATTTTTCAATGTCTTATGGAATATATGGAAGCCTAGAATAGATGTCTATATGTCGGACTAAGATTAATATCGTGCATGACTTATAAACATTTGCAACCGCCATAGGCTTCAAAGTGAAAAAGAACAATTATGATGATAAATGGAACTCTATTGGTTGTTTTTTTGGTCAATATAATTTGTTTAATTTACAGTGCTCTCAAATAGATACTAACTTATCTTCTGATGTTGATGTCAGAATATCTGGAGTTCTGTAAACGAATCCTGGATACAAGCTTTGATTGCTTTGAGGCAGAGAGAAATCTCGATCACTTTGACACGCAAGTAAATGCCTTTGCTGATTATGACTGGAAATAAAAAATACCGCATGTGTCAAGCCAAAGCTCCATGAATTTCTAGTCGTGGAGATTCAATGGGCATATGAGTTCGCAAGAGTACCTATCAGATGACTATCCTTTTTTGGTTTTCTGGAAATCAATGATATGCAGATGACAGATAGTCAATTTGAGTTTTACAGAGAGTGTTACTATTATCATAGAGGTAAAGCAGATGCGTATGGAAATCTCATGCTAATCATGGCTACCTCTTGTGTTACTGATCTACTGGAGGCTTTGGATTGGGGAAATGCTACCAACCATATTTTACAGCCCGCCTTCACTAATCATTTTTCCTATCTTGACCATTAAGCTTCACATATACCATAATTTTCCTTCTTCTCATACATTTTGGCTCAATTGTGTTTACATGTGTCCTTATTCAAATTTTGATCATCCACATGAGAAGTGGAGAACATGAGAAGTGGAGAACTCGGAATACTTATGTTGCTGCTATATTCTACAGTACTTTTGAAAGCATTCAGACATTAAGACTATTAAGACTGGTTTGCCTAACAGTTTTTTCCCAGGTGGTTTTTAATCTGGGCCATGGTGATTATGGTTTGTTCTGTGGGCTTCGGTCCTTGTTCTGGTTAGGGACTTCGGTCCCGTTTTGTACTTGTGGTCCCATAACCCGATTGGGTTCCGTGGACATTAAAAGTTTCTTCCTTCCTTCCTTCCTTCCTTTAATATTTATATTTAGTATCTATAGCAACACCATGTTGCTTATAATGTACTTTTTGATATTTAATTAATGGAAAAAATATCTCATTCTCTCCAAAAAAAAAAAAATCTTCATAAGATCTTAGAGAAACTAAAGGAATCTCAAGAGAATCTTAGGGAATCTATGAGAGTCAAAAGAGAATCTAGAGGAATCTTCATAGAATCTAAAAAAATCTAAGGAGAATCTATATAGAAACTTGGAGAATATAGAGTAATCTTGGGATAATATTTAGGAATCTAGGGGAATCTCAAGAGAATTTTAAGAAATCTAGGGGAATCAAGAGGATCTTTTGGTAATCTATGGGAATCTAAGGGAATCTTCACAAAATCTTTGAGAATATAGAGGATTCTTGATGGAATCTTGGAAGAATTTCGTGGAATCTTTGTATAACCTAGGAGAATCTACATAGAATCTTGAGGAATCTAGAGAAACCTTGGGAATTTTTGGAAATCTAGGGGAATCTTTCTTGAACTTTAAGATCTAGGGAACCTTTGTAGAATCTTATGGAATCTAGGTGAATATTTCGCAATGGGTGTGTTTTGCAGGGGAATCTTCATAAAGTATTGGACAATCTAAGGGAATGTTTATGGAATCTTAGAGAATTTAAGGGAACATTGATGGAATCTCATAGCATCTAGGGGTATCTTTTCAGGTTCTTGAAGAATCTAGAAGAATCTTTATAGAATCTTCATGCGACCTGGATTTGGCTTCTAGTCAAATTTGTACAGACCCTCTTGAATCTTTATGGAATCTTGTAGAATCTAGGGGAATCTTCATAGAATCTAAAAGAATGTAGGAGAATCTACATAGAAACTTGGGGAATCTAGAGGAATCTTAAGATAATATTTGAGAATCTAAGGGAATCTCAAGAGAATACTAGGGAATCTATGGAATCCGAAAAGAATTTTTGGAAATCAAAGGGAATCTTCAAAAAATCTTTGAGAATCTAAAGGAATCTTGATGGAATCTTGGAGAATTTAGGGAATTTTCCTAGAATCTAAGAGAATTTAGGGGAATCTACATGGAATATTGGAGAATCTAGAGGAATCTTTGGAAATCTATAGGAATCTTTGTATAACTTTAAGAATCTAGGGAATCTCTTTGGAATCTTAGGAGAATCTTTTCACACCGAAAGTGTATTTTTGTGGGGATTTACATAAAACATTGGGCAATCTAAGGGAATGTTTAGGAATCATCAAGGGGTCTTGGGAAATATACGGGAACATTGATGGAATCTCAAAGAACCTTGAGGTATCTTTTGAGAGTCTTGAAGACTCTAAGAGAATCTTTATAGAATTATCATCGGATGGCTATGCATTTGGCTTCTATTCCTCTTTGTACTTTCACAAAGATAGAAAGTTGTATTAATATATTATTATTAATAAGCTACATAATCTGTACGTAATAAATATAAATGTTGTACAAAATGTGTACGGAAATTTAAAAAAAAAAAAAAAAAGGAACCAAAGATGGCCTAGAGGTGTGCATGGGTGGTTCTATTGTTACGGCTCAACGCCGGCTTGGGGGAGTGGCTCAGGCAAGATGCAACATGAGTTATTCTTAAGGCTAGTAGTTAATCATAAGGGGTATATTTTAATTGGTTATAGATAGGCGCATTTAATATTTAAGTTAGAAAACCAAATGTTCGTGATTAAAAAGGGGCGCTATCGATAACGACCACGATAACTGGAGACGGGCGTAACCCCTGATACTAAGAAAAAGGGCCGAATCCATCAGATAAAGGGCCGAATCTGTGATATTTTAACATGAATCTCTGTTATTAGGCAATACCTACCTTTTAGAATGATATCTCTGATCAGAAAAGGTCTCCACCGGAAATAGGTAATCTGGCCTTATAAATATCACTGTTTCTTCTCTTGAGATATAGAAAATCCGGTTCTGTGCTTAAGAACTCCTGTGCCTTGTAGTAGTGCTGAACAAACTTGTCTGCTATTAATTTGGAACTCTTGGTTGCATCTTAACAAAAGTAACAGATCTTGTGCAAAGCCTAGCCCTTGCTAGTGGTTAAATCTCCTAACGATTGAGAGTGTTACCAATTCATTGAGTTTTGTCTTTGAAGTGTTGTGTTTATCTTTAGTTGTATCAAGTTGGTATCGAGTTTGCCCGATCTTTAGACCTCGTGACGATGGCACACTGTTACAATATCTCCGGTTGCAATATCGCCAGGCCTTGAGAACTGCCGATTTCATCGCTACCCGTATAGCAAACGCCACATCTTACATCCCCGAGGATTACCAAGATAAATTAGAGCGCATTGCTCTACTTTTATGGTTTTCTTCCCAAGAATGCCCAGCCACCTCCATTACCCGCAGACCTCCACCCGCCATCCACCACCACCGAAAATCACGCCGATACCGGCAACCCAAAAGCCTCTAAAGACTAATCAAAAATGGATAATACGTCAACTAAAAGGGATAAGGCTCCTAAATGGTTGGAAAAAGTTGATTCCGCCATACTTTACCGGCGGAGTGTCTGTTAAGCCAATGCAAGTAATAAGTTTCTTGGGGATATGGGAAAAGTTCTTTGAGAGAGTTAACGCGACCGAACAGGAGAAACTGCAAGCTATGGACACAGATTTAGATGAACAAGCTCAAGTTTGGTGGCAAGGTCGCAGATTGATGCAGCCTGAAGTTAACTCATGGGCAGTTTTTTGTAGTACATTTGAAGCCCATTATTTGCCTGCAAATTATTACAGGATATTGCAAAAAGCATGGGACCTTGTTAAACAGGATGATGGTGAAACAGTGTCCGAATATTATATGAAATTTAGTCATCTAGGTTCACAAGTTAGGAACTTGGGTGAACACGAACTCTTAAGGAAGTTCGTGAATGGGTTGATGGAGGATATATTTGCAGAGTTAGATCTTATTGAACCAGTCAGCATGGAAGATGCAAAAAGAAAGCAAGAGCTGCAGAACGAAAGTTGAACCCCAAGGCTCGTAAGTTGGTTATATGGGAAGGAGCGCCTTCTCGTGAACAGAAAAGACCAAAGCGAGAAAAATTTGAAAATAGAAGAGATAAGAAAAATAAAAGGGGCCGGGAAGAGTGTAAGACCAGATTTAATGGGAGGAATGAAAAACGCTCTAATAATGGACAGAAGACTAAACAGGAACAAAGTAAAGGGCCAAAGACTGGATGTTATAATTGTGGGGGTCCACATTATCAATCCAACTGCCCGAAGAATACAACCCCGGCAGGTAAAAATACAAAGAAAGTACAGTTTAAAGAGCCGCCGCCTAAGGAAAGGCAAGTTGCTCAATCTCACCACGTGGAAGATAGACCCGAAACTTCCAGGGAAGGAGAGGAAAGAAATAAAGGAAAGCTTGCAGCTATTGAACAGGAAAAAGGGAGACTGCAAATTGCATACCTAAAGAATTTATCAGAAGATGATACAAGGTCTTCAGAAGCATGGCTGTTTAAAATGAAAGGTTCAGTAAAAGGTCAAGATGTGACTGTTTTACTTGATGATGGTTCAACACATGATTTTATCTCAGACTTGGTGTACAAATTAGGATTACCTATCCTGGATTTGCAAACAAAAATCACAAAGGGTGGTCAGGATTGAAAGGTCCTAGGAATCGCGTGATAGATATGTAGTAGCTCCCATCCAAATAGGGCGTATTCAAGAAAGAGTTTTGATTATGGCCCCTCTAGGTACTATGGATGTGATATTAGGAATTGGATGGCGAGAACAAGATGATGCCCGACCTAATTATAAGGAAAAGACAAGAACTATAATGGTTGAAGGGCAACCCTTGAAGTCGTGGTACGATTCCACATCTCAAGCCGAACCCTCCCGACATACTCGTAAGCTAAGAAGTTAATACTGTGGCTAAGTGAATCATACTTTTATTTACTTGAGAAACTTTGACCCTCCATCACAGTGTGCCTTCGAAGTTGTATAGTTTTTTGAGACAATTCGACGATCTCTTCAAAGATGAGGAAACTTTTAGATCTACCTCCTCATCGCCCGGAGGATCATGCTATACTGATGTAAGAAAATGCTAAACCTCCAAATAGGGCACCTTATAGAGTCACTATTTCAAAAAATTAGAGCTTGAGAAACAGATAGCGTAGATGTTAGAACCACATTAATACGGCCAAGTTGTTCCCCTTTTGGCCTAAGTATCCTAATCAAAAAAAGAAAGACAAGGGATATAGGATGTGCGGATTATAGAGCTCTCAATAAGCCGATCAAGTTAAAGATAAATTTCCAAAGACCTGTATTGATGATTTATTTGATGAATTACGAGGTGCTTGCATATTTAGCAAAATTGATTTGAAATCGAATATCATCAAATCCAATTAGGAAGAAGACATTGGTAAAACGGGCGCTCATAACAACTTTTGGTCACTATGAGTTTCGTAATGCCTTTTGTCTCGACCAATGGCCCGCAACTTTCTGCCTTATGGGGAGAGTTCTAGCACCTGATTAGGGAAAAGTGTGGTAGTCTTCTTTGATGATATACTTATATATAGTAGAACTATTGAGGAGCATAAGAAGCACCTTCAACAAGTTTTTGACCTTCCTCGAGGCAAAATAAGTTGTTTGTTAATGAGTCCAAAAGCGTGTTCTTTATGCAAGAAGTTGGATATTTAGGTCATATCATATCCAAAGAAGGCATACCTGATGGATCCCAAAAGATTAGGGTTATTATTGATTGGCCTCGACCAAAAACCTCAAGGACTTATGATCTTTGTGCAAGCAGCTTACTATCAAGATTTGTGAAGGATTTTGCAAAAATAACCCTTCCTCTTAGCAGGTTTTTAAAGAAAGATACCCCCTTTGTTTGGAATCCCAAGAAGAAGCTTTCCGAATTTTGAAAGAGAACATGGCAACCGAACCTTAGATTAGTGCTACCCGATTGAATAAGCCTTTTACAGTTTGTTCGGATGCAAGTGGAAATGCTATTGGTGCAGTATTGATGCAAGACGGACATCCATTAGCTTATGTTAGCCGAATGCTCAAACCATTAGAGCAAAAGTATAGCACTTATGAAAAGGAATTGATTGCCTTAGTTCATGCACTTAAGAAGTGGAGGCATTATCTTATGGGATCTAAGTTTGTAGCTCGCTTTGATCAGCAGAGTTTGAAACATATACAAACGCAGGATATTATCAATGCGCGGCAATTAAAGCTCATTGACACTATAAAGGATTTTGAAGGGATGCAGCTTGAATATAAGCCTGGGAAGGAGAACCAGGTTGCAGATGCATTAAGTCGAATAAGTATTCAAGCTATATCTGTAGCAGAATTTGTTGATTTGGAACCTATGAAAAAAGAATATGTGAGCGATCCCTCCTTTGCTACTCCATATGCACAGGTACAAAAGGATGGAAGAGATCCTTTGGCGTCTACGAAATTCATAATGGATTATTACTCTACCGAAATCGTACTTGTGTTACACAAGCATACAGGTTGAAGGTTATACAGGAATGTCATGAACTCCCATATTCTGGTCATAGAGGAATTCAAGCTACTTTGGCAACCGTTAAAAGACATTTCTTTTGGCCAAAGCTTGAAAGAGATGTAAGAAAATATGTCGAAGTATGTCTTATTTGTCAACAAGTAAAAGCTTCTACCGGTAAGCCTGCTGGATTAGTACAGCCTTTGCCTATTCCCGAGAAACCATGGAAGCATATTACCATGGATTTTATTCACGGGTTACCGAAGACTATCCACAAGAACGATCAAATTTGGACAAGAGTAGACAAAGTTGTCTAAACAGTTCATTTTATTCCTTGTAAATCTCGCATGACTGCTCCGCAAGCAAGCAAGATTTTCTTAAAGGAAATATTTAAGATCCATGGGATGCCAGATGCAATCATAACAGATAGGGATCCCCTATTCTGTAGCAAATTTTGGGGTGGACTTATGAAAAACTTAGGCACGACTTTAAAGTTTTCCACTGCATATCATCCCCAAACAGATGGTCAGTCTGAGGTTGTTAATCGAGTTATTGAAGATATGCTGAGATCTTATGTTGCTGAAAGGAAAAGCCAGTGGGAAGAATATCTTTATCTATTGGAGTTTGCCTATAATAACACGGTGCACTCAGTTACCCAAAGAACTCCTTTTAAAGTAGTATATAGATATTCTTTGGAATCTCCAATTGTGAAACTAGGTGGAGAAGTACCTGCTTCCGATGAAGCCACTACAGACTTTGCAGATATCTTGCGAGAGGTAAAGGCGCGAATTCAGAAAAGTCAGGAATTGATGGCTTCCAAACTTGCAATTAATGTGGGAATTCTGAAACCCTATGAGGGAAGTGAAATTTCTCCTGAGATTTTGCAGAGAATGGAGCAATCGGAACCTCCCAACATTAAAGATGATGAAGAGGTGTTGGAACCGGAGAAAATATTGACCCATCAAGATAAGGAAACTAGAAGTTCCTTTTATCGAAGGTATCTCGTGAAATTTAAATTTCATCCATCCACCGATGCGGTATGGTATTCTAGGACTCAATTAAAAGAATACGATTCCTTGGTGGAAGAATATGAAAGAACTTTGCAAGACTGATTGACAAAGTTCAGAGATTTTCAAACCTTATAATCGGAATTCTATATTATTATAATCACAATTATTTTATTGATAAAATATCTAGATATTGATATGCATAGAATTCTTTACTAACGATTGTAAAGATATTAAGACCTTTAACTGAATTGAGGTCATCCCTAACGGAAAAGGGAACGAAAATCCTCTAAAGGACCAGGAAACGAAAATCCTCTAAAGGAATTGAGGTCATTTCTAACTGAATTGAAATGAGAAATCCGTAACTTCTAAAGGAACCGGTTATCGAATTAAATATCCTTAGACCTAATAAGGATAGGCAATTTTTCCCCGAGGTTAACGCGACGCCTAACCTCTGGAAGGGAAGGATTGTTACGCTCCAACGCTTGGGGAGTGGCTCAGCAAGATGCAACATGAGTTATTCTTAAGGCTAGTAGTTAATCATAAGGGGTATATTTTAATTGGTTATAGATAGGCGATTTAATATTTAAGTTAGAAAACCAAATGTTCGCTTTTGATTAAAAAGGGGGGCGTCGATAACGGCCCTTTGACCTTTGACGAAATAATCCGAGACGGCGAAACCTCCTGATACTAAGAAAAAGGGCCGAATCCATCGATAAAGGGGCAATCACTGATATTTTAACCCGGATCTCTCAAGTATTAGGCAATACCTACCTTTAGAATGATATCTCTAATCGAAAAAGGTCTCCCCACGGAAATAGGTAATCCGCCTTATAAATATCAATCGCTTCCTTCTCTTGAGATATAGAAAATCCTTACTCAGGCTTAAGAACTCCCGTGGCCTTGTAGTAGTGCCGAACAAACTTGTCCGCTATTAATTTAGAACTCTTGGTTAAGTCTTAACAACAAGTAACGGATCTTGTGCAAAGCCTAGCCCGGTTGGGTTAAATCTCCTAACGATTGGAGAGTGTTACTCAATTCATTGAGTTTTGTCTTTTGAAGTGTTGTGTTTATCTTTAGTTGTATCATCTATATAACACGAGCTCCATACTTAGAAAATGTTGCAATGGAACTATATAGAAAATGGGTCATGGAGTATGAAATAATATCAATACAGTAAAGAACATGGATACTATATGTTGTAGAATACAACGAAATATAAATATCCCTAGTCGAGCACACCTTCTTTTTTAGTAGGTTGCCTTGCAGTCTCAAATACCTTAGAAATACCATGGCCACCCAGACCATTGAAATATGTTTAGAGTCGAAGGAAATAACAATAAATAACAAATAAATAACGACCAAATAAAGGAAAGCAATAACAATTATGAATCTTACGCTTACATTACAAATTGACAAACAAATGTGTAAATAATAATAAAATGTATGCCAATATACACAATAATATTAATATATATTTAGGATACAAATTGGAATTACATTTCAGAACATCCTATAAGTAAGTTTGTCCATTGGCAACAAGTTAGCTTATTACAACTTGCAACTTTGATCTCCTGTGGAATAACCCTTGCCCAGCATGCAAATCAAACTATGCAATCATACAATTTGGCAAAACTTACTTCAAGCTTTCTTTAGGTCGATGCACATGATGAAGAGGCTTGCAAATCATGCTTTGAGAGGTATATCCTTCTGTTCTTCTTCTTAGGACTAAAATACAAGCAAAAGCAACGAGATTCTCATGAACATAGTACTGGACCTTGCTGCCTGCATGAACACAAAAGATCACAAACTTTTGCTACTCGAGCATAATAAGCTATATCTCAGATGAACTGGAGATTTGTGAATTCTAGCTCTTATACAAACAAAGCTAATCAAGAAATTTACCGCGAAGATGAATGTTGTATGTCTCTTATATGAAAATACCTATATGGCCGAAAAAGAAAGTAAGCAATGTGCCTTGCATGGCGTGAAGTACTAAAAGAATCAACATGCATGCATTGCATGGTATGCATGCACTGTGTACATGCATTGCATGCATGCATGGTATGCACACACTGTGTGCATGCATGCAATGCATGCACGCGTGTATGTCAAAACATAGGTTGGGAGTGCAAACTAACAAGGAAAAACAACACACGTTCTATAAATACTGCTGACATACCCTCACACAAATACAACAATAGAATCATATGCAAACCATAGCAAAATGACCGTATAATTATATGTTTTGCACGACGAACCATTTTTGTGATATTGATGTCATGTCACTTGGGACATGTCTTATAAAATTTAGCTTATAAAATTTAGCTTTCCACAGTCTTGTTGAAGATACAAAAAGCATGTAATATATTAGATAATCTTCCGGCCGGTAACATTTCATGGGAGCGCCATCCGACAGGCGGCACCGAGAAAAATTTCCAACCGGAATCTCGACGGCCAAAAATATATCGAATGTAATACACTAGTGGGCAAATTGTACGTAAAACATTTTCCCCGCTTGACATTTTATCGCCGAAAACGATGATGGCGGATGCGAAGCTTTCCTTGCATTTGGGGATGCAGATCGCGGCTATGGCGGATGCATCTAGACCTCTATGGAGCATAAAACAGCATGAGCTAACGTAATTAACTTTTATCTTTAATCTATGTTTTTTTTTGTAACAACCCGTTCAATTGTTTTGAGGATATGGTCTATGGTTTCAAGAATTGTCATTTTACATCCATATTAAATCCCCTGGATATGGTCTATGGTTTCAAGAATTGTCATTTTACATTCATATTAAATCCCCTGGATATGGTCTATGGTTTCAAGAATTGTCATTTTACATCCATATTAAATCCCCCAGGACCCCAAATATATTGCTACATATTCTAAACTAAATGCACCTTGGACTACTACAACCGGTTTGATGGAGCAAAAACAGGCAAGGCTATGCAGGCTAGGGTAGTCCCAGATCCATGCTGGCAAGGCTCTAGCTATAGCGAGCTTCTTATTGCTCCATCCATGTAAACATTTTTCTGACAGTTTCGGTAAATGCTACTTATGGCAGTTTCGATAAGCAAAAGTTTCAAAGAGGAATCACTCTGTTTTAGCTGGGATTTTGTTCGATCCGTAGAAAGGAGGCTCAGAGCTTCTTCCATCAGAAAGGATTACATGCAGGAACGGCTATGGCAGTGGGATAGAAGCTGGGAGCTGCTTCTCATGGAAAAGAAAATATATGCTTGAAGGGCTGTGGCGGAGGGGCTTCTCTGGTTTAGATCTTCAGAATGTCGATCTGCAGTAAAAATTAGGAATCTGGCCTTGGTTCTGCTTCTGTACAGCTAGGGCCTTCGATCTAGCCTGCTTCTACTATGCACAGCTATATGGCAGCCGACCCGAGGTTTTCTTGCTTGCCCAGAAAAAAAAACCAGCATGGTGACGCCGTCGTACAAAGATGGAGGAAGAAATATGTTGTATAAATTTGACGCAATTTTGTAGTAATTCGTCCCAGGCATATATTACGAGTTGAAGAGAGCTTGTTGATACAAGATAGATGTTGCAGAATATGTGGCAAAATTTTTCCCAAAATCTGTTTTTTGTAATAAGAAAAGGTCGAGAGCGAAGCCGTTTCGCTAGAAACAACCGTGAGTCAGCGAAGGGCGAGCCACCGGCTTCATCAAAAAACAACGAAGCTCCACCCTTTTACATAAAAGTCAAAGACGGCAACATTTTAGCCTCCCCGACTGTTTTTCCGGCAATAAAAAGACCTGATTTTCAGGTGATCAAGAATCGAACTATTACAGGTTTAAATCTTGTTCGAAAAAAAGGCTTAAATGTCGCCGCCTTGACTTTTTATGTGTAATACCGAGTGAGGCAAATCGTTTGATGGGTTCTAGTTTTAGATTTCCTTTTTGCTTTTCAATTGGTCAGAAGTACAATATAAGAGCTCGAATCTATTCTTATAAAAGGTTATAAAGGTTATGGCATCAGGTCTTCAAGAATCGGCACACATCTCCTGCAAATGCCAAGTGGTCCACATCTGGGAACCCAACGGTCGGAGATAATTTCCAACACACGTGCCAATTTCTCGCCTGGGTTCTCCTAGCACAAAAAATTAAGAGGAGGTTAACCTCCTCCTTGAGGGAGTTATGCAAAATAATCCTCGAGGCCGCAGGCCGAGGTTATTTTGCATGGCCCCCGAGAGGAGGAGGTTGACCTCCCTTAACCACATGCCCGGCGATTCCACTATTCTTCACCGGAGGTAAGGAAGGCCACATTTTAACCGCTTTTAAACAACTCCAACAAAGATCTCTTTTGGCTTCATCCGCACTTGTTATCTCATACCGGATTTTGCATGATTTCTACTTATTTACGCCGGATTTTGCATGATTTCTACTTCCTAACTATCGTTTGAGATGCCCCAAAAGCTCTGCTACAAGCTTAAGAGTACATATTTTCTGCATATGGGCTTCTTGTCTGAAGTAAAAATAAGTAAGAACAGGTGCAAAAACAAGGCAAATGATTTATAGGCAAAAATCATTCTTAAGAAGAAACAGGAAAAGGCATGGCAAAGTTGAAGCCCCAAATCGAGATGCAGATGAGCTTCTTTCCGGGCCCAAACCAAATATGGCGCTGGTGCAAAAGGACGAACCTGCGTTGAAGCCAAAAATAAATGCGACGAATCCAAACAGATGCATCAAAGAAAACTAAAGCCAAAAACAAAAGCCGTATGAATCCTGAGCATAGATGAAGTGCGTGACGATTCCATCGAGTGCAAATAAATTGCGAAAACAGAGTGCCATAGCAAAATGCGATTTAATCCCCAAAACAGAGCCATCGCAAAAGCATCTTCGGTGATTATGGCATATTCGAGAGATTATCATTAAGAATCACTGGAATATTCTTTGAAGTAGAATATTCGAGAAGTTATGCATTATAACCATGCTAAGATCCGACGGCGGGCGACGGTTGGATTGAGATAATCTGCAAGGGCATGTGGTTAAGAACACATTGCCATATTCGACGGTGCATATCTCGAGTTCTCGACCGTGGGACGTACGTTGCGCTCTTTCTGGTAGATTTTTATTGATGATCTAGGCCGTTGGATGAAACTACGTGGTCAATCATGAGACACATGATCCCGTCTATGTGGCTGATTGCTGTCCTACGTGTACCAGAGTCCACGACGGCTCAGCCGAAGCTGCCACATGGCACACTATCTGATAGAAGCTCTTCTCCGGCCATTCCACTCGTTTAGTCCGAAAATGAGCACTCCCCACCTTCATATCCCGCGCTCAATTGGGTGCCAAAGGTTTCCGAGCTCATGTTGTGCTTCTTGGCTCATGAATTCTTGTGCAGAGGGTTTAATGCTCAATACTAGCTGGTCGTCGAAATTTGAGGTAATGCCTTAGCAGTGCGTATTCCCAAACATTGTTAGGATCCAATATCACCATTATAGGGCCAATTGCAATGTTTCTGTAATGCAAAGAGTTTCAGGTGGCTCGAATGCGTTTTTGATCATTTTGAAATTTGCAAAAGTGAAGAAATTTAAAAATCAGAAAAGAAAATCAGCGGGTTGTGTATCGTCACACTATGTATGTTTTTCTTGGCTTTTCTAACAAGTTTCTTTGTACATATTCGTGCAGAGGGTCAAGATCTCTTTGCATAACCCCAAAAAGGATTTCCATGTGGCAGTTGTTCATGCCTCAACGAAGAATTTATCATCACCATCGCTGAGCTCACCTGGTCCGATGTTAGAAATTCCAGTAAGTGCCAGAATTATCTACAGTTATAACACGTGATTTATTATCAAACAGTGGTAAAAATTTTCAGGTCATTGATATCCGAGTGGTTGAGCTAACTAGTGACACTTGTAGCTTCAGAGGCTGCAGCACTGACCGATTGAAATTTGAGGTATTGACTAACAAGCAGATGCATACAATGTATTGTACAGTGTAGGCATTTGCATATTTTACGTTAAGGTCTCCCGAAAATGGACGTGAGTTCCAAAACTACTTGTACGGTCTGAAGTATTATTTCTTGGAGTAATAGAATATAATCATCCTTTGTAATAAAGCCTATTCCACAAAGAACATTGAGCAGTTAAGTCGAATAATAATCGTGAGGCTTTAAAATAACATGTTTGGTAGGTGTTTGGCGTCTTCTGGATGTTAATTTTTGGGGCCAGCTCTCAAATATCTTCATCATTGTCAGTATGAAGTCCATGTCCTACAAACTTTGGCATTATTTGGTTAAAAGAAGTTGGAGAAATGAACATCTTGTCCAACATGTTTTAGATTCAGGAAAGCGAGCAACTTAATTCGAAATGTGAAGAATGGGCATATAATTGTAGCAGCTATGTGAAAGGTGTACCCATAAGAGTCGTTGATTGTCTAATGTACATGCATAGCCAGATTGACATTTTCCTTTTCCAAGTGAAGGGTTTTCAAAGTGAAGGGTTTGAGATGGCTATTGTTGTTTTTTAATCAAATTTGCAGGTTGAATATGGTCTAAAGAGAGGAACCACAGATAATTCTTACCGCATCAGGGGTCCTAATGGAGTTGCATTGATAGATGTTCCAGATCACATATTTAAGACTGCATATATTCAGACATTAAAGCAGAACAATGAATTGAAGGACTTGAAGCATCTAATTTTAGGTCATGTGAGCCCAAAACGGATTGAGAGCTTGATAGCTTTAGGAGAATCGATTCCGGATGCAGGTAAGCATTTAGAAGCTCTTTCATGATCAATTTATATATCACAGAATTTATGGCCCAGTTATTTATAGGGCAGAAGGCAAACATTCAGTTTCTGAGTAAGAGATGGACTTTGATAGTGTTTTCTTGATTGAAGTACGTTCTTGGAATAAAGTGGGTTAAATATGCATGTAATAAAAAACCTGGGCCAGTGGGTCTCTTTTAATAGATGAACAAAGCAGCGATCTATATCATATATAGTCTATGGAAGGTTCAGGTCACTGAAATACATAAAAAATGCTGTAATTTTGCAGCCAACCGAAAATAACTAAGTGTGATGTAGATAAGGATTACAATGAATCCTGTAGGCAGAACAGTTTGTCTAACTAAAGTACAAACTTCAAAATCCAGCTTATTCAACTTAAGTGAGGGGGAGCGCAAAGAAGCAATTTTACTTAATTATTTTTTCACTATGCAAATGATCAACTTATGTAGACATTTGTCTACCTTCTTCATAGGACACGATTACAATGACAGGCCTTCATGTCTATTTAGATTGGGATTGCATAGTTCAAACCTATAGTGTATTACTTGGTTGGCGGGCGGACATTATTTTACAGCCAGAGGAAGCAGACTCATATAATATATGATTAACCAATCTAGCAGAACTGTAATAGACTTTTTATTGCTGTCAAAAAACAATGCCATGTGTTTCTATTATGAGTTCTATCAATATAACTTGCTAAAAATGGAATCTTCAGTGTGCCCTCTTCAGATATATTGCTCAAATCCAGCCGCTCAGCTTTTGACATCAATAATTCCTGAACCATTATTAAAGCGGGCATTTGCTATCAACACTATACGTGCTGGAGATTGTCTCGACCTTGGTGGAGGTAATTTTTTTTCCTAATTTTTGGAGTTTAGCTCATTATGACAGAAGCATTAGAAATAAACTGCATTGTATGGTAAATTCTGCTCTAAGTCTGGGGCACATTTTTGAGGTCCCCTTCAAACATGGGGGTTTATATAGTTCCTTTTGATAGGTCACAAACTAAGATTCATTTTGACACCAACGCCGAGGTGGCCTGACGGGATGTGCACATATGATCCCACAAACCAACTTCTCTTTACTCACAAGCTTTTCAGGTTTACATACTTATATGTATCCATAACTTTAGCTGCTATGACTTAGTATAGTTCCTAACGGACTTCTTTACATTTAGTGCACATGTATGTGATGGAAACAATTTTGATCTTGGAGGATGGGATGCATATGGCGAAGACTGGAAGTTTTTTTTTGAATGCATGATGGCACCTGCACCGCGACAGGTTAGTTTTATGCATCAAACTCCGTGCCATACCCCCTTCCTCGGATCTAACCTTCTACATGTCACCCGAACATATAAATATAATGCAGTGATTTTTTTGACGAATGCTAATTATTCAGTTGAGTCATGCATTTAGATCAACAAGGTTTAATTGCATTTGGACAGTAGCTGCTGGTTTTTAGTACAGGCTGTAAAGCAGTAATTTGAGGTATAGAAATCACCCATATTTTGGCTTTGCCAAGCAGATATTTAAATCATTGAGACAAAATGTTGTCGAGTCTTCCCTAAATGGAGAGTAATATGCATAGTTATGCTACCACCATTGCACTGCAATCGATCTATTCTCTATATTCGAAATCCTCTACTTTATGCTTTTGGTGATTGACCTTTATTTTGTTGGTAGATCAACTCCGCTCTTGAAAAGTTGCCCGTGGTGACACAGTTCTCAAGACCTTCCTATGCAGGGAAGACGGGCATTGAAGTAGTTAAGGTGTATTCTCATCCTGTGCTTAATTGATTCATTATGTTACATTACTGGTGTAGTTTCGTAATATTAGTTGCTGATAATGTAATTAGGAGTAAATTATGGTACGTTTATGTCAATATAAAAGACAACAACAATGTACAAGGACCCAGATCAGAATGTGTTAAATGTGTCCTTTCTTTTGGCTGGCAAAAGGATCCAGAAGCATTCAAACAATCGTTCTGAATGGCTTAGCATTAACACATCTCTTACATCAGAGTTTATGGGTTCTATACTTCTAGACATAAATTTAAAGAAGGAATTTAAAGAACCACATGCTAATTGATCGGTCCAAACTTCATAGATACGCATACCAAAATTTACATATTGCAGCATACTACTTCCCACCTATGAAATCAAAATACACCAATCAAGGTATGGACATTCTATAGAGTTCCAGGGACTCAATTCTGGGAGGAATGGACCAGATACACCTTAATGATGCCAAATTTAGCCCAATTTTTATTCTTGAACTTGATCGATTGGATACAATCTCCTCAAAACAATTAAGATAGATAGAACAGATATAATATTAAACCTGTCCATCATAATAGAATGTGGATGGCATCTCAAGGTATCAATGCAGATCCATGACCTGATAATAATGATGGACTCCGAAATGGTCGTAATCTGCGAATTATTTATGCTTTCCTCGTCTGCGAATTATTTATGCTTTCCGCACCAGTTGTAAGAATGCCATAGACTGGTCAACTGAGTGGTAGCCCAGACCTCAGCAAAGGGGTCCTTGATCTTGCTATGAGCTTGAGATCGAGGTGGCCTGTGCGAAGCATATTGGATAGCAAAGAAAGTGCCAGTAATTGTCAGCAAGTCCAAGGAGCACTCTATTTTCACTGTCCAGCAGTCTACCATACCATAAAGGGTAGCCTCTTTACAGAGAGTCTATAATTTTCAGAAAGTATATATGGTGAGTGAACCAAAGGCTTCTGAATAGAATGTATTCTTGAAGAATGAAGAAGATACAAGAGCGTCTAGAAAACACACGTGGATAATCCTCTAATATCCCCCCTGATGACTAACATGGCTGAGAAATGAACAACAGAAAAAACAAAGAGAATGCTTGAAGATATCCCCCCTGGAGGATATTATCCCCCCTCAAATGAATAGGACTGAAGAGCCAAAACACCTTTCATTTGTTTAAACAATCTTCCTGAAAGTGGTTTAGTGAAACCGTCAGCCAATTGATCTTTGGTGGAGCAATAGAAAAGAGTAAGACATCCATTTTGCAGCTGTTCCCGAATAAAACAGAGTTGAATATCCAAATGTTTGATCTGCAAGTGCATCTTGAAATCCTTAACATGTGAAATAGCCCCACTATTATCACAATAGAGTTGAGCAGGTTTGATTGATACACCAAGATCTTCATAAAGATGAAGCAACCACTTTAATTCCTGAGTAGTATCTGTTAAGGCTTTTAGCTCAGCTTCTGTAGTACTAATACTAGTAGTACTTTGAGTTTTAGAACCCCAACTAACAGGACTGTTGCCAAAGAAAGACACAAAACCTGTAAGAGATTTTCTGGAATCCAAATCTGTAGAGGCCATATCAGAATCTGAATAGACAAGGAGCTTGGGTTCTGAAACCTTGCCGTAGAAAAGACCCTCATTATGAGTACCTTTAAGATAACGAACCACTTGCTTGGCTGCCTTCCAGTGGGTTTGCTTTGGATGGGTCATAAATCTGGTAAGAACTCCAACGGCATATGTTATATCTGGACGTGTAATGGTGAGATAGAGCAATGCACCAACTAACTGTCTGTAGAGAGTAGCGTCAGTATCTTCATCGTCTGATTGGAGAGTCAACTTCTGACCTGGATCCCAAGGGATAAGCGCAGGTTTGCAATCTGTCATGTGGAATTTATCCAAAATTTCTGAGACATATTTTTGTTGGGTTAAGTGAATACCTTTAGAAGTCTGCCATACTTCAAGACCCAAACAATAGTGCATAAGGCCAAGGTCTGTAACCTCAAAATCAGCTGCAATAGATGCCTTAGTTTGTTCAATAAGAGAGAATGCACTACCTGTCATAATTGTATCATCAACATAAAGAAGGATGATAGAAACTTTGGAGTCCTGAAACTTAAAATAAAGACTAGGATCTGCTCGAGATCGAAGATATCCCATATTCAGAAGGTAAGCATTTATCTTCTGATTCCAGCATCTAGTTGCTTGCCTAAGTCCATACAAACTTTTCTTCAACTTGCAAACATAACCAGGGTACTCCTTATTCACGAAACCCGGAGGTTGCTGCATGTACAATTCCTCTTCTAAATCTCCATTTAAAAATGCTGATTTGAAATCTAGCTGATGAACAGGCCAAGAATTTTGTGCTGCCAAAGCAAGAACAGCACGTAGTGTGTCAAGCTGAACCACAGGCGCATAAACATCATTATCGTCAAAACCTTCTTGTTGTGTATATCCCTTAGCAACAAGTCTGGCTTTGTGCCTAGAAATCGTACCATCTAAATGGTATTTGGTGCGATATACCCACTTTGCATCAATGATATTCTTGCCTGGAGGTTTTGGCACAAGCTCCCAAGTCCCTTGTTTATGCAACATGCCTAATTCATCCTTCATTGCACTAACCCAATGATCACATTTTGCTGCTTGACCATAGAAGATAGGATCACTGTCATTGAGAACTTTAACCATCAGAGCATAATTACACATATTAGAATCATCACCAGCACGCAAAGATAGGTCAGCAAGTCGACGAGATCGTCTGGGTACAATTGGTAGAGACTCAGTTGAATACTCCAGTTCATCAACTTGATTGAGTTAAAGGGGACAATGATGGTGAAACCGGTACATGATCTTGTAACTCAAGAGGCTCAAAATCAGTATAAGGATTTGAAGAAATTGAAGGAGTGTGAGAAACAGGGGACAAAGAAGGTGACTGATCATGGGCAGCAGTAAGAACTGTAGAAGGATCATTGGAAGGTAATAAAATATTAGGATGTGATACAGATGGAGGCATACATGAGACAGAACTTGAAGATATAGAGGCTGGTAAAACAGAAGGTTCAATGTCAAACAGATTGAAAATTGCCTTGTCATAATCAACTGCAGCAGATTGAGAATCAAACGAGTATTGAGCATCTTCCACGAACTCCATACTCCTAGAAGCAAAAACCTTCTTGGTAACTGGATCAAAGCATCTCCAAGCCTTCATGTTAGGAGTGTACCCAATGAATATGACCTTAACTGCCCTGTCAGATAATTTACCTTTCTTTTGAAGTATTTCTCGAGGATAAGAAGCATATCCTACGCAACCAAATACAGAAGATGAGATATATCAGGCTTAACTCCATAAATAGCCTCAAAGGGTGTTTTTAAATTCAAGGCTTTTGTGGGAGCTCTGTTAGAAAGATAACATGCAGTGAACACTGCCTCTGCCCAAAAATCAGGAGACAAATTCTTATGTTTTAACATACTCCTTGCCAAATCCAAAAAAAAATCCAAAAAAGTTCGATGCTTCCGTTCAGCAACTCCATTCTGCGAATGTGCATAGGGCACTATGAGTTCTCTATGAATACCCTTGTCCTTCAGATAAGTTTCAAACTCAGCTGACAAATATTCCTTTGCATTATCTGTTCTGAGATCCTTGATTGAGGTAGAAAACTGGTTTTGAACCAAAGCACTGAAAGTTTTGAATGTAGAGAAGGCTTGAGATTTAAATTTAAGAGTATAGACCCATGTGTACCTACTAAAATCATCCACAAACACAATAAAGTACCTGTTCCCAGCCAATGACTCAGTAGGCATGTAACAGATATCAGTGTGAATAAGCTCTAAAGGCTGAGTAGCACGAAAGGCAGCTTGTTTGGGGTAAGGTGCCTGTACTTGCTTACCCAATCTGCATGCAGGACACTGAAGGTCTTGAAACTTAAGAGATGGTAATCCTTTGACCATATCTAATTTGGATGCTATAATCAAAGCAGAAATACCAACATGACCATACCTCTCATGCCACAAAGATTCGGTCGGGAGTTTGAAGAGAGTTTGCAGTAAGAGAAGACTCTTGAGGTGATTGTGTAACAGTAGAAATGAGAGAACTCAGCTTTCCTTGAAGCACATAAAGACCTTCTTTGGTTAAATGTCCTTGAGCAAGAGGACCAAGCAGATTTACATCGATAAAGTGTAACACGGATTTTTCTGCAATATGTGAACCAATCCTCCAGCAAAAAGAACTGATAAACCCAATTGTCTATCAAACTGGCTAACACTAAGCAGATTAACCAGCAACCCAAGTACAAGAAGTACATCATTAAGTTTGAAAGTCATTGATGGATCAAACTTTAAATCAACAGTTCCTTTTCCTTTTGCTCGAGTGAGATTTCCATCTGCCATCTTCACAACAGTAGAGTCATACCTTTGAAGTGTGGAAAATACATTTGATTTGCCTGCTAGATGTTTGGTGGCCCCTGAATCTATTAACCAGACCTCTTCTTCTGCTAAATGTTCTGCAGCAACACCAAGAAATTGAGCCTCTAACTCATCAACAGAAATTTCAGAAACCTTAGCACTAATCTCTTGAATTGGAGTAGTAGAAGACTTGGGTGGCTGCTCCTTTGATTGCTCTTTTGCAAACTGAGCAAACTCTCGTTGTAACTTCCTACATTGACGTTTCATATGGCCTTTCTTACCACAATACCAGCAAGTGAAAGGTTCCTTAGCAGAATTGTTAGATGGCGCAGATGCATTTTTAGAGGAAGCATCTGTAGAAGAATGCATAGAGGAAGAAGAAACTTTTGTGTGAGAATAGTGAGCAGCTTCAGTCTGGATGGCTCTCTTATTGTCTTGCTCTTCATCTAATAATTGCTGTTGTAAATGATGAAAATCAATCTTGATCTCATGCTGCAATTTGTAAAACTTGACTGTATGCTTGTATTCATCTAACAACCCCTTCAAACCATAAAGAATAAGTCTGACCTCTTTCATCTCACCTCCAGCACTAATATACTCTTCATGTAAAGTTTTGAGTTTCTTCAAATAGTCTCGCATGCTGGAACAATCTACTAACTTCAGATTATCCATTTGACTCTGAATAACAAGCTGTTGGCCTTCACCTTTAAGAACACACTTCTTTTGCAAAAACTCAAAGGCTGCTGAAAAATCAGAGAACTCTTTAATATCCATAAGATAATCAGTGCAAATACAAGCCCTAAGATGATTGAGAGCATAGAAATCTTTCTTCTTTTCATCATCTGTTTTGGGAGCCCATTTAATGTCAAGAACTTCACCCAAATCCTTGAGATTAAGATTTGTCTTGAAAGCTTCTCTCCAAGTAAAGTAATTATGATCATCTAGAACTGGATGTTGAAAATATTTCCAAGGATCATGACTAACTGCCATTAGAAAGCACGAGAGAGCACAAGAGACAAGTTGAATGTGAAAATAGAGGCACAAGAGAGCACAAAAAGAGGCTACGTTTGCACAAAAAGCCAAGAAAGAATTAAAGAGACGAGATAGTTCTGAAAATAGATGCTACGGTTCCACAAAAAAAGCCAAAAAAGAATCGGCTAAATTTAGAAGAGAAGCTAAATTTGAACATAAGGCGACTCCTGCTATTAAAACCGGCACAAATCATCAAAAAATTTCGAAATATATCACAATTCGGATGAGAACGTCAAGATTCTTTGACAAAACAGTCTTCCGGCACCTGTTCTTGCAAGAATTGCAAGATTTCAGTCCAGGCTTATCAGATTCAGTCAGTATTTAGCTTATTGTAAAGTCTAAACACATCCACTTCAGTTTCACCTGTTCTTGCAAGAATTGCAAGATTTCAGTCCAGGCTTATCAGATTCAGTCAGTATTTAGCTTATTGTAAAGTCTAAACACATCCACTTCAGTTTCACGAAGTTTTACCTTTGATCTTCAAACCTAGATCAAGAATCTGCTGATCAACCATGTACTGTCTTCATCCCTCAAGTCCGGCTCTGATACCATGAACCAAAGGCTTCTGAATAGAATGTATTCTTGAAGAATGAAGAAGATACAAGAGCGTCTAGAAAACTAGCTAGAGGTCTCACAAACTGAATGAAGCTGAATGAAGCGTGACTGTGGCTTATAAAGATGCCACGTCAGCAACAGGTGACTCAGCATGTATAGTCATCCAGACACACGTCGATAATCCTCTAATAGTGAGGAAAGCATGCATAGTTCTTAGAACGACACAAGGCATTTTAGACTCATCTTACTATTATGATTGCAGTGTATGTTGACATAGTAATGAGGTGTATTCTTTCAGAAACTAATTGGTATTTGTATTAACTTTGGTCTAGGCAGATGTGAAATATCTACTTTCAACGATTTTGGGTGTGCTTAACCTCCCTGTCAAACAATCCATGGCTGTACCTTCAGAGGGTCCACTGGTGGTGTCTGCATTATGTCCAATTCATGGGCCAATTGTTCGGTCCACTATTACAGAAATAGTTCGGGAATACCGCAGTGTAAGTTATATGTTGCCTTTTTGGTTGGTAGTTCAGGACTTAAGTTATATGTTGTTGGTCGATTGTACCTTTCTTCTGTGGATTTGCCTTTTGATTTGGTTTGGATGTCATGTTCTTCTGATGCAGCACCTTTGTTAGGTTTCTTTCTATGTGCTACGTCTTGGCACTTTAAAGGACATGCCAGTTAAAATTTGATAATAGCGAACTTCTTCATTTATGACAGTGGACATTTGATAGACTTAAGCAAACAGAAGAAGCCGTCATAGCAGTTGTCTATGCATCTGCCTATGGGAACACAGCAGCTCTTGCCCAGGCAATAAGGTAAGGCTGAAATATCAATTGGAGTCATAAGAATGTCATGCTAACAAGAAACCATGGCTGTTGCAACCAGCAGTATAAAAACTGCATAAGTGAAGCATATTTTATCATCACTGTTGAATCTAGATTTCTTTTTGATGTACATTAGACTTTGTTTTTACGAAGAGAATGTCATTATTGGCGTCCTTAGTAAATTGAGTGAAGGACTTATAGTAGGTAAACTTGCAAATCCTTCAACAGCAGTTAATATTAGTTTCTAGGATGTAGACATTTATTTCCATCATAACAGAGGCAAATAGCAACCATGCTGAAATAACTGAGCAGAAACCAAATTGAAATTTCACTATGATAGATCCATATAAAATACACAGGCACATATGTCAAATGCATAATGGTTTTTCAAGTCTTGTGTTGTTCTTTTTGTTGTCAAACTCATATCCTGGCATGCTACCAGTCGTGGCATAGCCAAAGGAGGTGTTGCAGTTGAAAGTGTGAATACCGAGCACAGCACCACAGAAGAAATAGTTAATTTAATTGTGCGGTGTAGTGGCTTTGTTATTGGGAGTCCAACACTTGCTGGGCATATGCCAACCCCTATCCAGGTAATTATACCATCTAGCTGCATATAAGACAAAAGATTATGGAGTACCATTACAGAAGAGCATCTCTGTTCATGAATACCAATCCCCAATTCTGTATTAGAAAGAACCATGAGCTTCAACAAGTGCTTCTACATAACTTTGCTTTTCACAAATTGAAATTGTAACAGATGCACCAAGGTCGAAAAATGTTTCCTCCCATGCCTTGTTCCTTGCCCAGTATTAGTATGAATTGAATGTGGCAATTGCAACTTAGAAAGATCAGCCATAGACCAAAGCTGGAGCAAACATTTCTGGCAATGCCTTTACATCATCTTTCTCTGCAAGGGACACCCAGAACATTTCAACTTCAGTTCCACATGTAAATCCATCTTTGCCAATATCTGAGCCATTATTTTGTCGTCTACATCATCAATACCATGCAAGAACATTGCTCTCCCATGTCAACTCATATCTAACAAGGTTATTATCATGGTATTTTATGGATGATATAGAGGAATACCTTGTAATTTAGGTAGAACTAGTATCATTAATTATTTGGCTGTTTTTGAAATATAAACTATGTAAACATGCTCTGAATTGCAATTCATTAGCGTTGCATGATTATTACTGTCCCTATTATGTAGAACGCTTTGGGAGTTATCCTAAAGGATACTGAAGCAAGATCAAAGCCATGTGGTGTATTTGGTTCTTTTGGATGGAGTGGGGAAGCTATTGATGAGCTTGAGCAAAGGCTCAAACTTGGTGGATTCAGTTTTGCTTTTCCAGCAATTCGTTGTAAGTTCAAGGTATTTTAAAAAATTTTATTTACAATGCCGGGGCTTCTGTAACACGTATACACACCATTGTAACAGGTTCTTTCTGAGATATGCTACGACCACTACTTGCACAATAATCATTGTTTTAATGCTTGGAGATTTCAATATTTTTGACTATAGGTTTTCCCCTATGCATCTGGAAATAGCATTTCCTTCATTGTTATGATTTGAATCCTGGCAAAATTCTTAATATGCAGTTACATTGGTACAATACTAATAAATAAGATGCCATGAAAAAATGGGGCAATGTAGTGTGCAGATACATTCATCTGTTGGATTATTTATATGAGATCTTAATGTTCATGGAAATGGGTTTCTTAAACTTTCAATTGGTACCTACAGCCAACGGAATCAACTCTTCAAATATGCGAAGAGAGTGGTACAGACCTGGCACTGGCAGTGAAACGTGCTAAGCGGAAGCAGAGGGCAAATGTTTCTTCTGGATACGTTGCAGCCTCATCTACTGAGCAGGCATGCTTTTTCTTGTAGCTTCCCAGGATGATTCAACTTTACGCTTATCTAGTGATTTTGTTTGAAGGCAGTTGGAAGGGTAGTTGGTTCACTCTGTGTTTTGTCAGCAAAAGATGGAGATGCAGAGAGTGGTATGTTGGCATCATGGGTAAGCCAAGCAAGCTTTGTGCCTCCGGGGTTAACTATTGCGGTAATTCAAGCAAGCTAATCTTTACACTTCATTTTTATTGTTCTTTCTTATTTAAAATGATATCACATATTGGTTGCATCAAGCCAACATTGAAATTGAACAACACAATGCATGACGCCTTAGCTTACCTCTTAAATTTACAACTCTTTCGCAGGTAGCAAAGGAGCGTGCTATAGAAAGTTTGCTGTTACCTGGAAGTCATTTCGTATTAAATGTGTTGGGAGAGGGGAAAACATCTGAGATAAGCAAACAACTTTTGAAGCCATTCAAACCAGGAGATCCTCGATTTGAGCAACTTTCAACTAAGGAGGCAGCTAATGGTGGCAAAATACTATTAGATGCGGTAATTTTGTAGGGATGTTTTTGCCAGATAGTCTCTCCCCCGGTAAATTGAACTGAATTGAATTGAGTAAGTGTGCAGATAGCTTGGATGGAATGTACTGTGCAAAGCCATATGGAGACAGGAGACCATTGGATAGTGTATGCCTCTGTTAACAATGGGGAGCTTCAGGTCAACGTCAAATCAAAACAGCTCATCTGCGTGTTTTTAGCTTATGGTATTCTCATGACATTAATAATATGTTTGCAGGATAATAAGACACTTACGGCTGTTCATCATCGTAAAACAGGAGCTCGCTACTGAAGAATTTAAATTTCTATTATGTAAATGATGATGCCATACCAAATTTTAATTCAAATATAATTTTACAAGAGATTTGATTATGGAAGATTGTTCAGATATTTTTTTCTCAAATAAACTCAGTTATGTGTTTTGATTTTTACTGTTTAAGTTCACCAAGGATCATAGTTGTACGCAAGAAAATGTAGGTTCGATGGCACCTTCCTACTATATGTTGCATAGCCAGCCTATGGCCTGGTGCAAGATGTTAGATGACAAAGAGAATTATATAGCAAAGGAAATGACTTATTTCGAACCGAACCAACTCGAGCCGAGCCGAGCCGAGCCGAGCCGCACCGATCCGACTCCGATCTGAAATGAACCGAACTGAATCGAATCGGGCTTGTCACTATTCAGTTTATCAAGTTAGTGTTGCCTAAAGACCTAAAAGTGTGATCATTTAGCCTTTTTTGGTTTTCATTCCTTCAGCTGCCAAAACAAATTCCGTCACGCCTGAGCATTCGTTATTAGGTAGAGTATTGCAACTTGAGCTTTTCCTAAGCGCAACTTGTGGAATTTGGCATGCTTTTGCTTGTATTTTTATAGCCTTTGGCTCTTTCAAGCTCTCTATATGATAGATGTTCACTTGTGAATCTTCTTGTTACATCGTGAGATCGAGGTAGAGGTTTTGACTGGATCCTTTGTATCTGCTCCTGACCATTTTTGTGCATTCTTGGGAATGTTGCCTATTCCTATGGGATCCTGCCATATAGTATGCCGTCAAAATACTATCTATCTTTAATTGAGAATTTTATTGCCATCCTCAAACTCCTTTCTTAGAGCGCATCCCCATCAATTGAATTTCAAGCCTTGCCTTTCTTTAGTGGCAAACCGGGGACAACGGCGCGCTGGGGCAGAACGAGCATTATTCTTTTCGTGCCAACTCGATTTCATCCTCAGTGTGGCAACGGCTAGTAAGTGTCGGAGGACTTCTAAATTTTCCAAATCAGAACTAAGTTTGTCCGGTAGCAAAATCTGTATGTCTTCTAGTTAGAGCTACTAGACATATATTTTGTCTTTCATTACTGACAAACAAGTGAGGCCAAAATAAAATAAGGGCGCATCACTGTTACCTTCTCGTCCCAATTTTCAGGCTTTGCCATGTCACTTAAACCAGAAGTGGAATCCAGCGACTATTCCCTTTGGAGATCCAAGGAAAATTCAAACTAAGGACAAGAAGGCATGGTAACAACTAGAATCCTTATGAAAGAAGAGGTGTCCTGGTCATGCAATTGCAGATGGAAAATTGGGATTGCAACAAGAGAATGTCAATTTGGAACTAGGTTTGCCACATGGCGAAGGCAACTTCGTTTTGAGGACTATTGGAGAGCCATATAAGAGCCCATCCCCATTTCTGCCTGCCTCTACCTGGGGCAAGGACATTAAAAGTCTTCAAATTCAGTTTCCTCTCCCTCAGGTGTCATCTTCAATCTCTTTTGAAGATTATCATTATCTTCTGAAACTCTATTCCATTCATGCTTTAGTGGATGCACCTCCATAAGCAATTTCTGGTTTGAAGCTTCTAATTCATCTGCACATTAGTTCTTGTGGATAAGTGACTATTACAGTGATGAACATAATTACAATCATTTAACACTTTGCAATGAACTCCATACAACTGATTGTACATTGCTTGTAAAAATATAGATTGTTACAATATCCAACTAAGACTTCATGGCCTTTACAAGCAAAATGAGTAAGCCTTGATGCTGAGCAAAAATCAAGGCATTTTTTGGTCTTAGGAGTGCCTAAATATCAATGTTCATTGCCTCTGAACTACAGAGAGCATCCCCATTGACTTCTTCCTTCTGATTGAATCTATTCTTGTAAGACAAGCAATTCTTAGGCACTTCCACTCGAAATTATTCAACCTTGCTCTAAGAAAAAAGAAAACAGTGAGAAAAAGTGCAAAATCTTTTCCGTTTGCACGAATCTTCTTATCTCACCATGGTTCTCCAATATTCTCACTGTTGACAGTTCCGATATTTTGCCAAAATAAGAGAAAAAACAGAATTTTGTCCTCATATTTTGGCAATGAATTGCATTAAACAAATTTGAACATCGCCCTCTAAAATTTGGCGCTTAATTTGGAAGTTCTTTGCTTAATCTCGCTTGATAGAGTGCGTGAATCTGAAGCTAGTCCAGATGGAAATATAGCCAATATTCTTCATGATTACATGCCTAACCTACTCAACGACATGTCATAATCAGATTTACCAGCTCTGGAGGGGCGCTTTTTGCCCAAACCTGCAGGTTCGAAAATAGGTTTGGAAAATTTTTTTTTTTTTTTTTTTTTTTTTTTTAAGGTAAGAATTTATTGTATTGATCAGATAGGAAAAATTACAATACAATACAAAGATCCCTCATGGATCAGATATAGTTTACGTACAAGAGATCCCATCTGGATCAGAATATGTCTGTAACTAAAGTACACATGAACCTCTCTCAACCTCTTATTCTGTCTAACCAGTACTACAGTATTAAAAACAGAATATTGTAGGAGCCCAATGCCCATTTTCAACAAGCTACAAACAAATCTTGAATGCTCCAAGAAAACATCTTGCAAAAATAGAAATGAAGAGAAAAATAGATGTGGAGTAACCTGAACAATCTCCCGCAATGCTCAGAGAAGCGAATATCCTTCAAACTATGATCAAACTCAACAGCTTTACAACCAAATGTGAGATTAAAGTAAGATGCTGCATTGTCGGGATGCGCCAGTCAGCCAACCTGTATAGGCTAGACACACCCCAGCCACCAGAACTCTCCCTAAATTTTGGATCATGATATCTGGTCTTGACATGGAAGCATCTTTCTGGACACAATCAAATCCCTAGCTTAGCGATCTCAAATAATTCAACATCCTATTTAAAAATTGTAAATTTAAGATCAAGAATTTACTCTGCTCCTTTCATGGAAACATCCCTAGATCTTTTCGCAAGCAAGAAAGAGCAAGAGGAGGGGGAAAAACCAAATGGATAGAAGATCCAACTGAAAAGACTGCCAAACAAATCCAAAATTGCTCTCTTTATGAATTCGACTTCAATTCTGCTCCACTTTATAGACTTGTGCCCTTTCGGTGTGATTTGTTTCATCATTCTTAAAAAAATTGAGAGCAAAATGCCATGTTAGTGGCTTACCAAGCCAAATCCACAAGACTGCCTTGAAGCTGCTTCAGAATCAAATCAGCAACTTCTTTGAAGAAGAAAATCTTCTGGCGCATCGGCAAACCAAGATCATATTCTCTGGTCTACAAGAGGATCTGCAGCAGTATCGAAAAAAGAGGATAGGAGGGCAGCCTCCTTCCCCTGTTGCCGCCCTAGCCGCAGGCGGAGTGTGAGCGCCAAGAAGTCATCTTCGGGTTCCCAATTTGCCTCAAATTCTTGGAATCAAATTTGGGATTGACTTGGAAGGCCTTTAAGTGATCCCATCAAACCTCGAATGCCATGTGATAGTTGCTTATATGTAAGAGATTGGACATATTTCAATGATGAGGATGGCATCTTTCTTCTTTGAGGGGAGGAGAGAGTAGCACTCGAATTGTTACTGGCTCCTTATATTAGCCCTTAAATAATGATACCAAGATCTCATAACAACTAAAGTCACATTTAATTAGAGACCGTTGAACCTATTTTGGCGCTCAGATCAAGCCCACCTGGGATCTTCATTGAATATCGCAAGCTCAATCCCTTTGCGGTGGGGATTGCCATTGTATTTATCAATACTTCCTGCTCCATCCAGTCCATCCTCTTACAGGACGAATAGATACTTGCGAATATCATTTCGACCTAGGTCTGGTCCAATCCCACACTTAGTATGTTTTGAAAAATGTATATGATGCAGCCTATAGTTTGGAATATGATACGTGGACTTGAACCCCTACAAAAAAAAAATCAATGCTCTCAAGAGAAAGATTTCACAAATACAATCGACAGTTAGATGTGATTATCTTTTCAAATTAGACCTATCTTTTTCTTTGTAGTAACATAACTCTCTCTCAGCATAAAATGGTTTCATTTATGGTCCTTTGCACAACCACATCAATTTCCCTCTAAGGCCCTTGTTGTTATGGTAAACAATCGAAACAAGGTGTACCCTGGACTACTTTGGTCATTAGATCCGTCGATCCCATGACCCAGAATATATGGTGGGGTCTATGGGCGTCTCTCATTTCAATAATGGTCAATTATGACTTGAGGCGCCTATAGTTTTGAAACATGTATAGGATGAAGCCTATGGTTGGAACATGACAGACCCCTACAAAAAATATCAGTTCTCTAAAGAGAATGCTTTCGCAAATACAACTAACAATTGAATATGATTATATTCTCCAATTAGACCTATCCCTCCCTCGTTCCCTCCCCCGAACCCCCTTCTTTTTTTTCATAATATGAGTTTCGTTCGGCTTAAAATGGTTTCGAGTATGGTCCTGTGCACAACCAAATCGAATTTCCCTCTAGGACCCCATGTTATTATAGTAGATATTGGACTTATGCATGGCATTGGATCTGGAATAAACTACTTTATCCTAGGGTTTCTATGCCTTAACCACAAGTGCCTTCGTATTAATGTCAAACCTTATCGATTTAATCATCTTATGACTGCACTGCATTGTACCCAGTTTGTGTTGCAAATATTGAAATTGTTGAGCATTATTTTTTTGCACTCATTTATAACTAGCATGGACCTGGCTACCGATTTATTCGCCATTTTGAATAGCTAGTGCATGCTTGGAACTCATCTCAAAAGCGAGCATTCCTTTGATGAGCTCTTGTAGTCGATTTGAAAACATTGTATATTCATATTTCATGACGTTCACTCATCTGCTCGTAGTCTGCCCATGCCATAGTATATAAGTGCTTCCTTCTTCGCAGATTTACTGGATCATATTGGGTCATTAGCCTTCTTTACCAGTGCAAGTGCACAAGATCTTGATCTTGCATAGCTAGATGAAGCATGTAGTTAATCTCCCACAGACACGGGGGGTGACGTAGGGCAGCGAGAGCCCTTATAATTGTATTTTGCACGTACAAAATCAACACCATATAGTATTCCGCTTGAAATCTTATAGTATTTTGCGAATCTTGTTATACAGTATAGCAAATTTTGTACTTGCATACCCCACAAACGAGGAACTTTACGTACGGTGTAGATTAAGGAATAAGGGGTGAATATGCCTATTCAACAGCTCTCGTTGCCCGGAGTCACCCCCGTGTGAATATGCACCCAAACCAAAGGGGGTTTAAGGGGGATTTTAATTTAAATGTGTTGGACCCAATGGTTGTGTTAATTAATGTCAATGGTAGTTATGTGTTGGTTGTTAATATCAATGGTTGTTATGTGTTGGTTGTTATGTGTTGGGGGATATAATTTTTATATGTTGGATGTTAATGGTTTGTGTTGCAAAAATTTTTTTTTGGCCACTTCAAATCAAATAGCTGATGTGTTTACTAAAGCACTAACTGAAAGTAAGTTTACAAAATTCAGAGATGGCTTAAACGTTTTGACTGCAGCTTAAAGACTCCTTCTGATTACAGACATGTATGATAAAGGAGGAATGTTGGTGTTGACATTGATTATCATATATGTTAAGGGAGATTTGCAGTTGTTCACATATGCAAGGTTAAGAAGTGAATTAGGTCAAAGCATTGCCATGGTATATAGTTGCGAAATCATATGCCCTAAGATATTCCTATTCAAACTATTTTTATTTGCAAATACTATCCCAATGGTTCGAGAAGTCGAAATTCTTGAGTTAAGCCTGTGGGATATATAATACATAAAAAATGGAGGCAAAGACCGACCGATCCGGCACCGAGATCCGGAACCGACTGCTAACCGATTGGATCTAAACTATTTTAGCTTTAAAAGGATCGAATGGAGATATATGCACACTGGACGGTGATCAGCTGAGGTCGACAAGTTGAAGAGAAGAAGTTGCTCGATGTAATCGAGGCCATTTCATATTGATTGTATTGTGATAAAATTTAAACCATTGGAAGTGAAGGTTAAAAACTCTATTGGAATTCATTTGGTCTTAAATACTGATCTATTTAAGCTAAGGCATTAGTTAAAATCGAATTCCATATTGAACTAATATATTCTAACATGGATCTTATTCTCGTGTATAATTTTTCTAATTATTTGATTAATCACAGAAAAGCTAACGATGTTCTAGCCATGCCGACCATAATAATGGAAAAAAACAAGGTGCTGCGCACGAGGGGTTGCCCTCTGATGGCTCGAGGTTGTGGTTTCATGGGTTCTGTTTCGTTCTTTTGTGCATTGCCATTAGTCTTTCTCTTATTTGCATGTTTAGCTTGATACTTTTATATTGCAGCAGGTCCATTCTTATCGAATCTGAGTTTTTCCTTCCACCAAGCTCTAATGTTATCTCATGCTCCAGTTAGTTACTGGCTTTCCTTTCTCTAGAATTTTCGCCAAACCATTGGTCAAATCGTAGGAAACACTCAATTTGGGCACCCAATCGTACATGGTAGTGCAGAAAAACCACACAACATACACAATCAAGTATATAGATATAAACGTCCTAACTTGAAAATGCTGCAATATATTGAACGTCAAATCTATAACATATTTTAATCTCCTATTGTTTGAATATTTTGCCTCAACCTCCTTCTGCTAATCCAATCGGCTCATGCACATTAAACCTCAATCCAATACACTCAGGGTAAAAACTTAAACTCGTCCTCCATATTTGGCCAGCTCGGAATATACTTTGTGCACAAAACACATTGATGTTTTCGAGAGCACGTGGTTGATTGCAAAAATACATGAATAGATTATGTAAACATATTTTATATGACGACCACCTTGACTGCAGAAGACAATTATGTTTCTGCAATTTTCTACACATGCCAAAACTTGATCACTTTGATGAAAAAGAGAACTCATGAGCACAACAAAAGACTAAGAAGGCATATTTGCTTATTTTGTCATCAAGAAAATTAATTCTTGATTTCCTCAATGAATATTTAGTCCAATGCACTTTACCCAATCAGTTTGTCGTTTTCTAATTTCAAGTAAAGTACATTGTTATGCACTGGCAATTGTTGCACTTCATGCTAAGTTGAAGATTGTGCATATAACGGGAGACAGAAGTACCATTTGCTTTTCTGAATGCAAATAAAAAGATTGCTCCACAATTACAGTTGTTAATATAAGATATATACACTAACTCTTGAATATTTTTCCCTTTCCTTTTGTGCTAACTTGAATGTTTTCTTTTCCTTCTCTCCCCACTTGTCGACCTTTGGTGTAACTTCGCCTTGACAACAAAGCGATTCACGGATGCTTTTGTCTGTCTTCGATTGCACCCGATATTGTAGCATCGACATTGACTCTTTTGATGGCCATGAGCAGCAAAAAAAGGGACAAAAAAGGCTTGGATTCCTTTCCCGAGCTCCCTTTCCTCTTGTTGTTTCTGTTTTAATTCATCCCTTGCCGCAAAATCTTGAAGTAGATTTGCTTTAAAATCAAATGCTTCAACATTTTTCTTTGGATCAAAGGTTTAAAGATTTAATTCCTAATCAATCTGTGATCTATACCATTGTTTGGATGTTGATGGGGCTCACACATTTCAATGTTATTTCGACTGCATCGTATGTTGTTATATCATTACTGCTTTGTTTATTAGATGTGACCTAGAAGCTCAATAGGTAAGTAAGCATTAATCAAAAGAATAATACTCATGGGTAAGTAAGCATTAATCAAAAGAATAATACTCATGTTTCGTTCCTTCTGTTGATGCATGATATTCATGTTCCAATCCTTTTGTTGATAAAAGATCCCATGCAGATCATCCACCACTGTCGCCAGAATACCATTTTTGAAACCTCTATAGCAAAAGAGTGCACTACTTTGGCATGTGATGTGAACAAAATGATGTATATTGGCAATCTCGGAAAACTGTATCTTTCTACATTTGCATAAAAATTCAATAACACGTACATTTGAGTGAGCTTTTCTATGTGTGTAGTAGATTGCAATCGACATCGTAGAAATCAATTGTCCCCATTGCTCTTGTTGGGAGTTGGTTTGCTCAAAAACTCCTCTCTCTTGTTGGGAAAAAATCGAAAAAACGAAGGGTTCACTTGGCCTCCATAAGAATTAACTTGTTTGTGGTGGAGAGCTTTTCTGCATTTGCGAGAAGGCAACTGCCTTCATCTTATTAGATTTTGCAACATCCAAATAAGGGTCGGCCTCAAATGCACGGTCAAACATTTCAATTGCATCATTCCATCGTCCGTGTGCGATATATACAAGACCAAGATTATTACAAGCTGGAGCATAGTTAGAACGAGCTCCAATGCTCGATTAGTAATCGCCTGCATCATTGTAACGTTTTTGTTGACGATAAAGATTTCCCATTAGAGAGTATGCCATCACGAATGCTCGAACCGGAAAGAAACAAGTGTGAGCTTGCTTGTATACTTTCTCCACGTGATATGCTTTCAAACAATTGCAATGCTATCCCCGGAAAATATTCGTCGTTTAATTTCGTTGAAGCTCATATCAGCATATTAAAAAGAGTACAACAGGATTATCTAAGTTTGCCCATGCAGCGAGACAAGTTTAGGCGTCTTCTTTGGGCACACTTAAAGTACTTCTAGGCTGCAACAAACTGTAAGGTACATAATGTATGCAATCCTAGTGATGCCACTTTGCAAAGCATCATCGGATCTTCCTCTATAGCATTAAAATTTTACAAAAATTTTATGAAATATGATATCAAATGATTTTAAACCGTTGGCAACAACCCATCCCATCGTATGATTTTGAAGGAAAAAGCGGCAGTGCTAGTAAAAAGATCATCATGACTGGACTTTGCATCTCAAACATACCTGTTGCAAAGTGTGAACCGCCTTTTCCTCGACTTCTTTAATATCAACCACACCGCTGTTAAAGGCTCATTGCGTGTGTCATGTTTAGCGCTCTCGATTACCATTGCAAGACACGCCCATGCTAGTCGGGCCTCAAGAGATGCAGGATCACCTTCTCTCAGAATAGACGACATTTTATTAGCTGCTGGATGCAAGCATTTCAAGCATTTCAAACAACTGTGGTCATTAAATGCATAAAAAGAAAATGGGCTGTGTATGGATAGTGCTAACTCAAAAGTTAAAAGCGGGCCATTGCCTCCGAAATGGCATGAAGTGAGCCGATAACACATACCACTCCACAGTTTCCATAAGTTTGTAAAACCCGCCAGCTAATTCCAAACTAGTTAATCGTCTCCGAGACATGTAAGCATATAGAATTGCTAGTTTGCTGATATTTCACCATTTCTGCGATCCGAACATGCAGGACCATGGTTGCAACATGCTTCGGTATCATCCCTCAAATAATGTGGGCTTTGGCTTTGTAATGAATGGTGCTTCCACCACGTAAACCCTCAAGAACAATCGTCAACATTGCTTTTGCCGCTGCAATTTGTATGCATGTCGCTGGTAATGGCATATTATTGAACTATATTGAAGTTAACAAAAAGTAATAGCGCGTCTACATTTATTACGATATTATACACAAAAGTCTAACAAGACAAAATGCAAAACCTTAGTAGTTTCTACTTTCATACATGACAAGATGCAAGACCTTAACGACTATCATTCCAATATTATACTTAGAATTCCTAGGATTAATTCCTACTTCATACATGAAAGGGATGTAAATTACATAGCAGAGAAGATGCAAAACCCTCGTGATTTTTATCTGATGCCACCGCGAACTATCGAGCCGATGCTCATCGAGAAATAATGACCTCAAAGTATCTCTAAGGCTCGCACGATGCTTACAGATGTGCTACGCATGAAATTCAACCACCCACATGTTGCTTTTGTGGGATTAGTCAGTAAAAATGTACAAAGGTAAGCCCGGAGAAAAGTCGGGCCAAGTCAAAAGATCTGTATGGGTCCCTTGAGATACTTCATATGTCATCGGTCGGTCCTACGTCTGATTGGCTTCGCAAGCCGGGTACCAGTCTTCGGATCAGCTTGTTTCTATTTTGGACACCAAACATATCGACTTCTACAGTCTAAGATTGAAAAATCCTAGTAATCGAAGGGAGGTTCTTAAATAAGTGTTCGATAATCCTTAATTGGATATCCGAAGTTTTATGAACAAAATAGAAGCATCTAGGCTAAAGTTTCAGCAAATACATGTCTTAAACCTTCATCAAAATGCGGTTTCACATCCCTAAGATTGAAAAATCCTAGTAATCGAAGGAGGTCCTTAAATAAGTGCTCTACGATAATCCTTAATTGGATATCACCGGTTTTATGAACAAAATAGAAGCATCTAGGCTAAAGTTTCAGCAAATACATGTCTTAAACCTTCATCAAAATGCGGTTTAATGGTAGCTAGTGCACCTCCAAGCATAATATCAAACTGGACTTCATTGCCTAATATGTTTGTGCGAATACGTTTTCCTTCAGCCCGATCTGCTGGAATAGCACATGCACTTATAATACTCACATATGTCGCTATTCCTGCTTTGATGCCCTCGACGTTCATTTGCTGGAAATCTGCCCAAGATACCTCTCCGGTTAGCCGGTTTCGAGAGCGGCTGCCCACCTACAGAAGTGACCTAACATTTACAGCCCATCGTAAGTTTTTAGCAGTCACCAGCATATCCGAGGGATATTCTAGCATATACCTAGGATATGCCAAAAGCCCACATAAACAAGGGTTTGCCCCCTAGGGGCAACCCAAAAAAGGAAACCAAAGGGGGTTTAAGGGGGATTTTAATTTAAATGTGTTGGACCCAATGGTTGTGTTAATTAATGTCAATGGTAGTTATGTGTTGGTTGTTAATGTCAATGGTTGTTATGTGTTGGGGATATAATTTTTTATATGTTGGATGTTAATGGTTTGTGTTGCAAAAAATTTTTTTGGCCCCTTGATTGCCTTAGGGACGTCCCCCTCCCCCCCGGTGTGACAAAAATTTTAGAATTCAAACCAGAAAAAAACTAGAATTCATTTGAGGCTTTCATCACCTGTAGCTTTTGAATTTCATCACAATAAAACAAATAGAACATAAGTAAAAGTTACCATAAAGATAGAGCAGATTGATCCCATTATTCTGAAAGTCATAAAGTTTGCAACATCCATACACAAACATTTTTCAACTGGAATTTAACAGCAGCCTTTGGCCTCCATGGATTCTTGTAGTGAAAAACCAAAGTGGGAAACTTTTCTGCTTGTTAGCACAAGGATCTAGAAGCCTTGAATTTGCTTAATAACCGCCTCAAAATCTAAAAATGCATGGTAATTTTTTGCAAGCTTCATTCTAATGAGCCATAAAACAATATCAATAGCGCAATCCTGTATTAATCAGCTGGTAGGATGTGAAAGCCTACCAAACCCGGCCGAAAAATTGATGTTTTAGCATAGATAACTTAACCGAACATATCCGTATCATACACTATCAAAAAGATCTCGGAGAGAGCTTTCCAATGCAATAAAAATCATCTCAAACAGAGCTCTAGATCAAAAGTTCAGAGCTCTGGATCAAAAGTTATGATAAGAAATGTGTTCTTAAACGGAAACGCACTACATAAGCCCTTCAAGCCCTTCATGTGCCCATTATGCACCACACGCACAAAAAGAGGGCTTTTGTTGTGAGCCATTGGTTGTTGACCATTATGCACCACACGCACAAAAAGGGCTTTTGTTGTGAGCCATTGGTTGTTGCCCATTATGCACCACACACACAAAAAGAAGGCTTTTGTTGTGAGCCATTGGTTGTTGACCATTATGCACCACACACGCAAAAAAAAGGGCTTTTGTTGTGAGCCATTGGTTGTTGACCATTGGAAAAAAAAAAGCTAAAATAAATGGCTTAGAAATGGTGCACTCTAGAAGTACGCATTAGTACATCCATTTGAATACATCACGAAATCATAGGAAAACCTTAGTGAAAAGCGTACAAAAACACAAAGAAAACCCCCTGTTATTATGCTACATATTCCATCTGAATATTTCTTATCTGCCAGTTCCCTGATAAAGTGCATGTTCAACTCTATATGCTTGGTCCTTTCATGGTCAACTGGATTTTTCACAATTGCCATACAACTTTGACTGATCTTTGTTGCCTCTGTTTGAACACATCCTAGCTCTTCTAATAATCTTCTGAGCCACACTACTTCCTTAGAAGCTAGAGAGGCAGCTGATATTCTGCCTCAGCTGAAGACATTGCTACTGCACTTTGCTTTTTGGTTCTCCAAGATATAGGTCCACCTGCTAGAAAAATAACATATCCAGAGGTTGATTTTCTCATACTTAAGTCCCCTCTCCAGTCTGCATCACTGTATGCTTCTATTTTCAAATTAGAATTGTTAAATTTGATTCCAAAATCTCTGGTTCCCTTTAAATACCTCAGGATTCTTTTTCCTGCTATCCAATGTGCTTTGCTGGGATTGTGACATCTCCTGCTCAAGATGTTTACTGCATATGCTATATCTGGGCGAGTATTATTTGACAAGTATAAAAGACAACTTATGAGAGCCCTATATGGTATATCTTCCATTTCTTTTGTTTTTGACTCATTCATCTCAATGTCAGCAGTCAAGTTATGTCCAGGTGCCATAGGAGTTTTGACAGTGTTGGCATCAGATAAATTGAACCTAGTTAGCATGTTTTCTATATGCTTGCTCTGCTTTAGACATAACTCCTGCTTGTTCCTGTTCCTTACCACTTCAATGCCTAGAAATTTTTATAATTCTCCAAGATCTGTCATATGAAAACGTCTCTTCAAAATTTCTTTGCAATGATTGAGTACATCAAGACAATTTGCAGCCATAATGCAATCATCTACATAAAGAGCTATGATGCAGAATTTTGAATCAGCCTTAAATATGTACATATTCCCATCATTTCTGAGCTTCTCAAATTTTTGTTCCCTGAGGAAATTATCTATGCAAAGGTACCATTGTCTAGGTGCTTGTTTGAGACCATAAACATCACGTTTTGGCTTCCATATTTTGTTGCTTCCATTTTCAATGCCAACTGGTGGTTTCATATAGATGTCTTCCTCAAGTTTGGCATTCAAAAAAGCAGTTTTGACATCCATGTGATGTAATTCTAGATTCCAACTGTACCTAAAGCCAATAATAGTCTTATACTTGTAAGTTTAACTATTGGAGAGTAAGTTTCATCATAATCTCTGCCGTTCCTTTGAGTAAAACCCTTTGCTACTAGTCTTGCTTTAAATTTTTTACTGCCATCAGCACATGTTTTAATTTTAAATATCCATTTGCTTCCAATAGCTGTTTTTCCATTTGGCAGTTCTCCAACCTCATAAGTTTCAGTGGTTTTGAAGGAGTTTAATTCTTCCTCCATTGTAACTAGCCATTTTTCCTTTTCTTCAGATTTTAATACATCTTCATATGTTTGAGGGGTCATTGTATCTTCCAGTATTGCCATAACTTGCTCGACTTCTTCCTCAATTTCTTCTTCTTCAATTCTATCCAGTCTTTTGCTTTTCCCTATAAAGTCGTATTTAATTAAAGTGGGACAAATCTTGAATTTTGGGACTCGGACTGAAAATGGGACTCACACACCATAAAAGAAATTTCTGAATTGATTGCTTGAATAGAATTACACATGACACACATAGAATTGGGTTACTTGTTTTCCTCATAAATTTTACAAACCACTAGTTGAGAAAGTTTTCAAACTTCTCAATATTATGCACCCTCATACAATGATATAGCATGGAGGTTGCTCATGGCCTTGTCCATCTCCTTTCTTGGGATCTTGTGTGTGTTGTCTTTTGCAATGTGAGAACTTGGATATGACCATACCACACACTCCACCAATTCCCTCCTTTGAGGGTCGGCATAATTTGCCCTCCACTTCTTCTCCCAAATGCTGTATTGCTCCTTCAAGTTGCCCTTCTTGTGCCTCCCAATGGGCTCCCAATATTGAATTTGGAATCCGGGCCTTAACTCCTCTCCATCGTGCATAGTGGTGGTCACATCGAGAGTGCCACCCCTAACCATATTGGACCAGTCCTCATCATCATCGTGCCTTACTAGCACAAAGTATCCTTCCTTGATGTCCTCAAAGGGATCCCACTCGGAAGATCAAACCACTTGACTTTGAGGCCTTACTTCCCAAACCACTTGGAACCCTTTGTTGGGACCCAAGTGAGCATTCTTAGACGTGCTTGCACCTTGAGAACCCTCCCATCTTGACTCACGGCAAGAACCCGTCTCTTAACTCCCTCCCACATGGTCGCTCAGGTTTCTAAGCATGTCACAACTTTCTCCCAAAGACTTGATTAGGGAGTCCATTTGATTTTTCTTAAGAGTGGAGGTGTGCTTTCCATTTCGAACATCATCCCAAAGTTATGTAATCCTTGATGCCCTTCACCCGGTTGGCTAGAGTCTTTGACTTGCCTTGAAGGGAGGTAGTGGTTTTGGTCGCCCTTTAGGAATGAGAACTTCACCAAGCCAGCACCCCTTGCCACAACTTCGATACCTTGTGCGGGCATCCACAACTTGTCACCTGGTCTCCATTTATATTGCATGATTGGTATTCCATCCCTAACCCAAAAACTTGAATTGAAGTGGCTTTGTGTGTCCTCATTCAACCTGGTCCTTGCCATCTAGCAAGTATCCTTCTACAAATGATTTCCAATCAAGCAACCTCATCCATCAAGAAAGCCATTGGGTTGGGGTCAATGCAGCTCTCAAACACATCCATTAGTTCGGGGAGAGTGGTCATGTTTTTCTCTCTTGAGCTTGGTGGAGAAAGTTCCAAAGAATCCATCTATATCATCATGCGATGCCCAACCATCATGAATCCCACTTTCACAACTTTGAATACTCCCACTGTCCAAGTATGACATTGCCCCAAACATCCATCTATTCTTGTTTTCTTTCCAACGGTTGTCCAACTCAACACATAGCTCCTCGGCAATTTTCTCAAGTAAGGGGAAATCATCCCAAGTCCTCCTTGATTCACTAGACCCCTTGGATGTGAGCTTTTTTATCGCCTTTGGTAACAAAGCGGTTGATCATCCATCAAAGCCTCAAAATGGGTGCTTGAAGGGGAATACCTCCTCCCTTCTATCGATCCTTTCTCTAGTGTTCTCGGGCACTTGAAAATAGAGCTCACATGGAAGTTTGGATCATCTCTCCATAGATCAAGCACAAAATGACCATATGTTCCAAAGCACCATGACCATGTGTTAATACACCCACCGGACTTACTTTCATCCTAAAAGCGTTTTGACAACGCTTTGGGTAAAGGATCAAGCTTTGGCAAGAAAGTCTTGTGTTGGTCCATCTTATCATGAATTATACACAAGAATTTGTCCTACCTGCATCTCGGAAAATGTTCTCCACTTTAATACAATGCTGTCTACATGATATTTGGTCCCTTTGGTGATCCGCAAATTGCTCCCCTAATTGCCATTCTTTCTTTCTCTATTGCAGTTGATGCAAGTGTATCCTTGAGTTGAATGCAAGTGTTGCACTTTGAGAATGGCATGTGTTGTAGGACACTCACCGTCCAGAAGTGAGTGCCAAGCATTCTCGACTTCGCAGTCGAGAATCCCTTAACCCGACCAATTCTCACATTAATGCGGTAGCGGTGGCTCGACCAGTCGAGTCACTCTCCTTGAACCATCTTCGTCGAATATTGCGAAGGGGAGGGGCTCGGACTGGGTGGAGGCCTCTACAACTAACCACAGCGAAACCACGAAGAGAGGAAGCCAATGCTTGCATTCTCTACAAGTCTTGCACTTTCTATTCTCCCTGTTTTAGTCCCAAGTGCCTCTAGCCTCATGCGAGCCACTCTCCTTGAACCATCTTCCTCGAATATTAAGAAGAGGAGTGGTTCGGACGAGGTGGAGGCCCTCCCACTAACTACAAGAGGATGCATTTGAACCGCATCTCCTGGGCCTTAGTCCTAGCCTGATCTATGTACAACATTCCAAGTAAGCGGTCCATGAAAAACACACCTAAAAGCGGGCTTTCTTTACCCTCGATTCAATGTTTCGCTTGCCGAGCATCTCAACCTAGAGAGTAAATCATCTCTAAGCTGAAAATGCCGGACAAGGAAAACATCAATCCGGCGAGCTTATCGGCAGCCCATTATTTAAACACATACGGCATGTTCTACAAGCCCCGAAATAACATAGGCATCTCTGAAACTCACCCCTCTTCACTAGTAATTCCTTGGGCCCCTTTGTATCACGGATCCCGCAGGCCTCACCCGAGTCTTTGCTTCTTTCCAGCCGGTCTCTTCAAGAGTGTATTCCTCATCTAATACTTGTATCCTTGCGATTCTCAAGTATCCCCTTCCATGGCCCATGATGTAGAGTTCAGGTGGTCTCGCTCTCCGCTTCCTACCTTAGCTCCGTTGCTCATCGATCAAATCAACAGCTTGCAATAGGGCCAGGTCGGGGGAAAACACATATGCAAGGCGCCATAGCGCTTACACGCGTCAGCGCGCCATTCCTGAAGTCGCTAACGGTCGATGCTCCCCCTCCGGTCGAGGTCCCCAATGCCGCGCGGGGAAGATAAACTTCGCCCCGCTCACAAAGTCCCTTGATGTGATTAAATTTGAAATAGTGTTTGGGCGGGCTAAAACCGGCCGTCTTTGTACTTTAGCCCTTCTTTTCATAAATGATTGCATGTCCTTAAGTTCAAACTAAAGAACACGCCCGATCTTTTTACATGCAAAATCCTAAAACTCAAAACCCGCGGAGGAAACTTTTATGTACGAGGGGTGCGAAGAGGATGAGAGGGCATATAGACATGACTTCGCCTAAGAAGAGAGGCGCCGGAGGGGATGCTTCTACCAAAACAAGAAGAAGAAGAAGACAAACACCCCTGTGAGCTCGAGGTTTTTCTTTGTCTAATACCTTAACCGATCCATCCTTTCTTCTTGCAAAGATTCACCCTGGACTCACTGGGTGATCATCGGCGAACTCCATTCTTCGGCCATCGAGGGACCGGAGACGAGCTTCTTGAAACAAAAGCAGATTCTTGGTGGTATGTCGAGGTATCGACAAGTGGGAAGGAGAAAGATCTGCTTCTACACCAAAGGGACAAGAAGAGCTCCGGAGACAAGTACAAGAAAATCGGTGTTGTGCTCTCCGCCTCCTCGCCCAGATTCAAGCATTTAACACTACATGTCGAGGACGCGCTAAGAGTAAGTTCTATCGCACCAAAAATTAGCGGGGGCTTCAAATTATTCTCACTCTTCCATGAGCAAGGCTAAGGGCACCAAAAAGGCGGGCCTTAAATTGTCGTAACCTTGGGTGGAAGGATCCGGAAGGGATGAAGGAGGCCTGAACCCTAACATCCGTGGAGCTTGGTATGGAGATTTCCGTAGTCGGGAAAACCGTTCAATACGGAGCTTCACTTCTCTTGTCTTTGAAGACTCTACAACACTCTGCCGCGTGGGGAATGAAGTGGTTCATACACAAAAAGTCCACCAAAACAAAGATGGGATGATGACACCACACCGAGGAATCGATGACGAAGGAGACGAAGATATGGTCGACTCCAAACCCTCGATCCAGATGATCGGATCGATTTCACGAGAGGGGCACGAAAAATGGAGCCGCCTAGCTCAAAGATATCCGCTAGGAATATCACACAAGTTGCTGCTGGACATTAGATCTACCGGGGTTTGCACGGAGATGCCGCCTTGTTCAACCACGGAATTTAATCCAAATTACACATGCCGAGATTCTTCGAACTGATGGCGACATCTGTTCTGCGCATCCAATGCCTCAGCGATGTCATACCTTTTGAAGGTCGACAAAGAGTTGTTCACCGGAAGTCCGAGGAAGATCTCAAGGAAAAGAAGTCCGGGTTCGGTTGTAGGCGGTGCCGCATTCAAAAGAGGGCGCCTCAAGTATTGCAGATCGGAGAAGGAGGTGCCGCAAAGGATCAAGGATAGATATGCCGCCGAGAGTGCGAGTTCTTTTCTACGAGACCCGAAGAACCGGCGGCGCATTATGCCAACCGCTGAACACAATAGCAGCGAAAAGGCCTACGAAGGTAAAATAACTCTTCGAGTCTTTCCATTTCGAGTCGAAAGCCCCGCCATCCTAACATTTGCCGACATCATCGGGTTTCGACTTCGTCGAAAAAGCCGTGAGTAACACGTAAAATCAAAGGATGTAGGCTTTCGACTCAGCGAAGTCGAAAACCCCAGCCGAAAAAAGAAAATTAGACATTCAAGGGACTTTTCGACCGCTGAAATGAAAAGCCCTCGCCATCCTAACATTTGCTTATTATCATCGGGTTTTCGACTCGCGAAACGAGAAAGCCGTGGTAATGCGTAAAATCAAAGGATGCAGAGCCGACTCGGCGGAAGTCGAAAAAACCGCAGGCAAAGAAAATTAGACATTCAAAGGGACTTTCTACTCGAAATCGAGAAAACCCGGCTTCTATTTACTCGCTTATTCCGTGTTTGTAGATACTTTCATGCTCGACATTGGTACATTTTCCACGTGCAGCCCTTTATCCTCGACCAGATCATACACGCTAGGCAAGTTGGAAAGCATTGGGTTGTCCTCGGGTCATTCTAAAGGAAAACAGGCTCCCTGATAAGTGGGAAGACCTTTGAGAAACTATCACGGATATGTTTTGGCGGAGGGATGAAGATGACGAGGGAGAGGAAGAAGAGGAGAAGAAGAAGAGAACACCAAGGAAAGGGTGGAGTCTCTCGCACCAATATGACCTCATTCTTAGCAATCGAGGCGCGTCGGGAGAAATGGACCACCTATGGGCTCAATGGACAAGAGGCAAGCCGGGACAAGAATGGAGAATTTCCAAAGCGGCCTGACCCCAAGTTGTTTGACAAGCGGTTCATGAAGAGGATCTGAGGCCTCACGGACAAAGAAACGCTTGACCTACAAGGCAAAATCTTGGAGGGAACAATCCTGCTAAGGAAGACCAGAGTTCTAAATTGCGGGGACGAAAGGATTATGCCACAGCCCCTAAAGCGGCATATATGTTAGAAGAAGGCATCACTAGAGTTCGCAACGTTGCATCTAATGAATACCATGATTTTGATTATTACAAAGAAAAAGGCTGCCCTTGATGAGGAAGACATGAAGGAATTGAACCGCCTATGTCAACCCTACATCAACACCCGTGAAGCTGCATCAAAAAACCCTTCCTTTCCCCTAACGCGTGCTATGGCAATTCTCAAAAGGAAGCTTTGATTCGCGGTGGTCCCATTTAAAAGCATCGATAGCTCCCCCATTTCTGGTTACTTTGGGACACAAGGGATTTGGTGGTCCGAACCGGGTACTGACCCGTGGGCACTATTTGCCATCAATATGATCAAGACCCCACCCTTTTTTTATGACAAAGCCGACATAGAGAGCAAAGGTACAAGACGGTCCGACATGACCGATTCGATGCTTTCGGTTTTTGTCTTTTGCATGCCGCAATCAAACAATCGCTGTCTCCCAATGGGCAACTGATATTAACTTCACCAACAAGATCATGCACTCCATATACGAACTTGATCATGAGTGCAGACTTGGCTTGCCGAGGCACCAAGCTTTGCCAACATAGTTTTGGTTTTGATTTCAAGATCGGCGGTCGACTCGATAAGTGGTGGTCTAGCGAAAGCATCATTATCTCGACAAGTTCATGATCTCTCAAGAGCGTATGGAACCCCGAAGGGGGCAGGTTTATGGAGGATGTTCCATCGATGGACAAGGTCAAAGAAAGATGGTGCGACCGGTCCTATACATAGAATTCCTATCCGCCAAGAGTTATCAAGTACTTCATAACCAACTTGGTCGAGGAAGATCAAATTGTATGCGAAAGGTACATGAATGGCCTGTTCTCTCTGGGGCTATGCCGTATGGAATGAAACCTATATCCGTGGTTGGAAATAAGGACATGGTTGAAACCATTCAAATATACCCGATCTGCTTCATGAGCATTTCAAGGGGAGGAAGACAAAATGGAAGCAAAGAAAGACGACGAGGACGAGGGAGACAAACCTGACGGAGACGAGGATGTCGGTTGTTTGAACCGAAATGTCGCAAAAACATTATTGAAAACCCGAGATTGAGGTGAGTTTACTTTGTTTATTTGTTTCTCGACTCATGAAGTCGAGAAAACTCGCTTCCTTTCAATACCTTTTTTTTCATTCTCGACCACGAGTCGAGAAAACTCGCTTCCTTTCCTCGACGGATGTCATCATTTCGTGGAATTCCAGCTCAACGACTCCCATCATTGTCATTTGGCAGCCGTTCACGCCGCGAGGAGAATGAGAATGAAAATCCGTAGCAAGACACCGCCACGTAAAGAACCTCGAAAAGATAATGATCCCGCATTTGGATCCCGATGAACCGGAAATATGGTCGAGCCAAACTCCAATCGATCCAAATTGGTCCCACCAAGCTTGTAATATTTGACGCCAATGGAGGTATTAGCTGCAGTATACCACGACAAAGACGCCCCCCTTAGATTAACACCTCGCATCCCAATGAAAACAGAGCATAAAATAGTGTATCCGAGGCCTAGAGCTAAGGAAATTATTGATCGTGCCCGCACGGATTCGGCGGGGTATATGGTCTTGTATGGCAAAGAAAAATATTGTCAATGTTCTTGGTGTTCTCGGCATTTCAGCTTTTGAAGTTCAAGTTCGCTTGGGGAAACGAAAAGGGTCGAGCATGTGAAGGACCTCGATCCAGCCATCACAAAGGGGAAGCCTATAATGGTGAAAAGGCCGACAGGTGGTTTAGCAAGCACCCAGACTATGGCAAACACAACACGCTGATCATAGACGACTACCGCCACAAGTGCTATCATAACGCCAAAAAATACAATCATTGCTTACCATATCGACCAAGAATATGAGAGACTCTGATAGGTGGTTGTCCTTCGGACTGGTCCTGCCTTGGCGAATCCCTCTTTGCCATTCTTGTCGCTTGATGTGCTTACTTAACTATCCGAGCCTCACGGAACCCGATCCAGAAGAGCAAAGATCATGAAAGCTATGGACCACAAATACTTTGGTGAACAAGAAGAGTGACCCCCGCTTTGATAGTCAAATTGTGTGAATATTGTAATCGAACGGAACACATGTATTGACCATTTTGTAATGAATATACTTGTATATTGAGTTGATGCTCTCGACTCACACGAGTCGAAAAGGCATGCTTTGTCCCGCTGATGAAACCATTTTGTATGTTTGATTGTGTCACCGGATGCGCCACAATCTATTATGATAATGCTTGTACATTGTTGTTCACCTCTCGACTTCACGAATCGAGAAAGGCATGCCGGTTAGTCCGCTGACGAAAAGCATTTGTATGCTTCCGCGGTGTGATTGGATGCAACCATATTCTAAATGAGAATGGTTGTACTTTTGATTCTTTACGGCCTTTCTTTCACTCGAAGTTTCCAGAAAGACACTACTCCCACGCCATTGGATGCGCTTGTATGGAATGAATGTTCTCCGCTGTAATTTGATTTCAACGCTCTTTTCTTCGCTTTGACTAATGACACCGTAAATTGTTAATCATACTCTCCTTGCTCCGTGGGTTCGTGCACGCATCCGACACCAAAGATGCATCCCGCCAGCATCACAGACCGCCTCCCAGCGGGCACTCTGGATCCCCCTCCAAGGCGGAAGAAATACTGCTCGCACACAGATCCCGGCCACGCTTACACTCTTGCCCTGCCTTTGGGACAAGGTTGCTCGCGCTAATTCAGAGGTTGCTCGCTACACCACGGGATAAAGAACAGCTAAGAACAAAGAGACAGTCCGTAAAAGCTCAAAGCATCTTGCAAGCATTGCATAACATCCACTTTGAGGGTGGGGAAGGAGCATATTCGATGAAAGGTCATGCGGAGGCGAAAGTGGAGAAGCTCTGGGTGGATGTGGCGGGCCAGAGGCTCCAGAGGCACCTCCACGTGAGGCATTCCACACTCTTCAAAGTTGCCCCCAAGGCTTACAGACAAGATGAAGAAGCGCCACAAGTTAATCCCCTAAGGTGGACCACCTACCAAGATGATGTAATCAGAGTGACAAACAAGACCGCCATGGTCTCAAGGTCCGATGTAAAATACATTGTATCTGTTCAATTTATTAATAAAAATTCTTTTTCAACTAGATCTTGGGTTTCAAACTTTAATGAATTTCCTTTGTTTCAGTTGCATTGTTTGTGTTCTCGACTCGCAAACCTGGGAAAACTGCAGCAAAGTTCGGATTCAGAGTTTTATTCAAAAATTCGAATTTAGGGTAGTTTTCGGGTCGGGGTGCTACTTTTTATGTAAATTAACCGGGTTCCGAAAAAAAATGGGAATGGAATGAGTCCCACTTTAATTAAATACGACTTTATAGCATCTATGCCATATGTGTTGATATCACTTCTAGCTTCTTCCAGAAGTTTCTCTGCTTGAGACTTCCTCCTTTTGGATGCATTACCTTCAGTACTTCCATCCTCAATGGTTGTTTTGTCAGACCTGTCAGTCTATGCCTGATTTAGGCTATCAATTTGTTCCTCATCAGTGTCATAGTCTGTTGTCTGTAGTGTTTTTTCAGAGTTACTTTCTTTCCTCTTCTTTGGTGAATCTGTTTTGTAAGTGTTCCTATCTTTGTATACCACTTCCTCCTTGAATAGAACATCCCTGCTTATTACTACTGATCTGGTTTCTGGAATGAATATTCTGTACCCTTTAGACTCACTGTCATATCCTACTAAGTAGCCAATTTGAGCTTTGTCATCCAATTTCTTTCTTAGTTCAGTAGGAACATGTACATAAGCTAAACATCCATATGTTTTAAATATGCTGAAATCAAGTCTGCCTCTAGTATTTGACCATAAGAGTTCAAGAACATTACCTTTAAGACTTGTTGTAGGAAGTTTGTTTTGAATTAGTATAGCAGCTTTAAGGGCTTCTTCCCAAAGATAATTTGGTAAACCAGAGTGTTTGATCATGGATCTTACAGCACCATTATTGTTCTATTTTTTCGTTCAGCAACTCCATTTTGTTGTGGGCTGTATTTGCATGGCATTTGCCTTTTAATGCCATTAGCAACATAATATAGTTTGAATTTGGTTGAGAGATATCCCCCCCTCCCCCCCATCAGACCTGGCACATTTCACTTTCCTGCCTGTTTCTCTTTCAACCTCATTTACATATTGTTTAAATCAGAGCTTGAGATTTCTTTTCTAGACCGTAAACTTTGCAAAACCTGCTGAAGTCATCTATAAAAGATATAAAGTATTTCTTATCTGTTCTTCCCCTGATATTCATTGGTCCACATAGATCTATGCGTATTAACTCCAATGGCCCATTTGCTCTTTTTTTGCTTTTGAGAAATGGGAGTCTATTTAGTTTCCCAAGTAGGCATCCTTCACATGTAAATTTCTCTGGATTGATTTCCTTACACTCCAGCCATCCTTTCTTAATCATGAAGTTAATATTGCTGCAATGAGTATGTGCCACTCTGTTGTGCCAAATTTCTGTTTCTAAAGCATGTAGATCATTAATACTGTGACATTGCACATTATCCATTTGGAATAAATTCCCAACATGTTTAGCATAGAACTTCAATTCATTTCCAAGAAAAATAGTACATGCTTTTGAATCAAAAGTGATTTTGTAGCCTAGATCTACTAGCTGGCTGACTGATATAAGGTTTTTGATAATGGTTGGGACACATAACACATTTTCAATGTCCACCACTTGTCCTTGCAGGTCCATTAATTGCAGCAGTCCTTTCCCTTCAATTTGTTGGAGTTCTCCATTACCTACTTGAATATTTTTTGAATGTGTGCCTCCAAAATTCTTGAGTAGATCAGTAGTTTGAACTACTGATCTTTCAGCTCCACTATCAACTACAAGTACATTAGACTTGTGATTAGCTTCATTCTTATCAAGCACTGCAAATGCAAATTTTACCTCATCTTCATCCTCTGATTCTTCCTTTTCTAGTTCTTTTGTCACATAAGTGCCTGCAGGTTTCTTTCCTCCTCGACCCCTATTGTAATTTGATTTTCCTCCTTTGTTAGAATTTCCAGTCCCCCTTGTCTTGTTATAATCCTTTGGGGTTGGACACTTTACAGCTATGTGCCCTTTTCCTCCACAAGTATAACAATTGAATTCTTTGTTTAGTCTTGGACAATTGCTCTTATAATGACCTGATTCTTGACAGTGAAAGCATGCCTCCTTTTCATTTCTTCTTTTCCCAGCAAACAATATTTCTGATGCTTCAGCATCTTCTCCTTTGAGCATTTTCTTTTGCTCAGCCTCTGTTCTTAAAATATTTTCTGCTTCTTCTCTAGTTTTAGCCATGTTTCTAATGAACATGGCCAGCTGTTCATTTTCCCCTATAGATCTAGCAATTGCAAGCACTTGATGTCTTTCAGCAGATTTACACCAGCTCCACTGAGGTCAGCCATTATATTGTCAAAAGTATTGAAAAATTCAGAAACATCTTTATCTTCTCTCAATTTAAGATTTCTCAGTTCATTTTCCAGTAGATCTATTTGAGATGAACTCTTTTCTTCATAGTGCTTGAGCAGGAACTTCCACATCTCTCTAGGACTCATGTTTCTCAATTTTAATCTAATAGTGGGACTAACCTTGCATGTGATAATCCCTTGAGCCTCCTTTGTCCTGGCATAAATGGATCTTCCTGCTCCACTACTCACAGCAAGAGAAGTTCCTCCAGAAGTTGTGCTGCCTGAGCCTCCGGAACCTGCAGCCACAGCATAAGATTGAGAAGCACCACCAGCAATAGCAGACCTTGCAGGTGTGCTACTTTCTGCACCAGTTTCATTTGGATCAACTAGATCCCATAATTCTTCTACCTCCAGGATGTGCTTGACTGCATCCTTCCAAACTTGAAATCCAGGTCACCCTTTGTAGACCTCTACTGTGCTGAGTAGATTTGCTTCAAATCTACTAGCCATAATTCCTGCTCTGATACCAAATGTTAGAATATATTAGTTCAATATGGAATTCGATTTTAACTAATGCCTTAGCTTAAATAGATCACTAGTTAAGACCAAATGAATGCCAATAGAGTTTTTAACCTTCACTTCCAATGGTTTAAATTTTATCACAATACAATGAATATGAAATGGCCTCGATTACATCGAGCAACTTCTTCTCTGTGACGTTCCACATATTTATACGCCTTTTTAAGTATAAATACGTGACACGTCACTATGAATAATTAATGGTACATTAATTATTCATAAGCTAAGATTAGCTATGTTAATAATTAAATTATAAAGGTGGAAACCTAACCTTAAACCCTAATTCGAATTAGGGCTTAATCTAATATTAAAAGGGCCTAAAATACCAAATTAGTTAATATTAGCCAACCCGGAGCTGCCACCTGGCCCAAATCGATTGGGCAAGGGAGAGTTACTAACTTGGGACCCAAATTGGGGTTTTGCACCCCCATTTGCCCCAATTCGAATTAGGAGCAAGTGGAGATGGAGGAGGAGGAGCAGCAGCCAGGCACCCTTCAGCAAATCGACCAAGAGGAGCTGAGCGTCACCTTTGAGGAGCTGAGCGCCTGCCGAGCTGAGCGCCACCTTTGCCAAGCACGTACCTGTGTAGCTGAAGCTGAGCACCAAATCCAAGGAAGATGGAAGCACCAAATGACAAATCGGATCCAAAGGAACTCGTGTGGGTGGCTAGTATAGCTTGGGAATTCTAGGGTAGCGCCCCTGTTGGGCACTTGTAGTGTGTATTTCTTCTGTTCTCTCTGTGTTTTACTTGTAGGAACTAACCCTTGATTGTAAAGGTAAGTTCTCTTTATATTCTGATTCTGGGTTTGCTCTTAAAGGATGGATTGATAGTTCTTTGCATAGTATTACTCTGGAAATGGGGGAATTAAGGGGGGTAGAGACCTCTGAGCCATGATAGTAGGATGCTCCTAGGTAGATCCATGTACTTCCCATTAGTTGCGGCCTGTGCACAAGAGCCCACCGGGTCATAGATGCTATGGTACTGGCTTAGCACCGGACAAGGAACACAAGCAGAAGTGGAGGTGGGGTCTTGCACGAACATAAAAGGCTCCCCGGACTCCTATAGCGAGCTAGACCTGATAGCCGGTCACGTGAGGGGCCTGGTATGGGTCCGACACTGGGTGGGAAGGTGTGACCCGTGATGGGGCACCTTGCACTTTGAGTAGATTTAGGTGAGTAAGTCTGCACGGATGCGGGGGTCGCTGATGCGGCACGTATTCTCTAGCTCGCCCATGGAGCCACTGTGATTCTGGAAGGGGACGCTTCCCTGACCTGCCTCATCGGACCGGGGCTTCATGAACCCTGGAGTAGGCTCAGCAGGGTGATGCCTCGAGCCCGCGTCTCCTGGCTATAGCGACGCCATAGCGTGAATTGACCCATCCGCAAAGTGTGCACGGGAGGGGCGGATGGAGGGGCAACCCTAGCCAATGTTCTATGCCACCCAACGCCATGTCAAGATTCCCCCTGGCTGATCTCTTGAGGCCTAGCCACCGATCGATCCTCACCGAGTCTCGAACCGGGTAGAACCATGGGTTTGGGGTGTTTTCTTAGGTTTAGATGCATATTCTTTGCCGTTGGTATTTGGATGGATATGCCACCCTTCGTGGTGGTTATTTATATGTGATTTATGCTGTGTGCTAACCCTTGTATTCACGCTTCCGCGACGTAGGAGCCCCATTGAAGGCGTAATTTAATGACCCCGTCAGGTCCTTCTTTCGGGCATCGTATTATAGATGGCCCGAAATAGACGGAGGGCCCTGCTCATGGCGAGATAGTAGCCATGGGAGGGGGAAGTCCCCGTATGTATACGGCCGGGTGTCGTATATGTTCAGGGAGCGTCACATTCTCTTCAACTTGTCGACCTCAGCCGATCACCGTCCAGTGTGCATATATCTCCATTCGATCCTTTTAAAGCTAAAATAGTTTAGATCCAATCGGTTAGCAGTCGGTTTTGGATCTCGGTGCCAGATCGGTTGGTCTTTGCCTCCATTTTTCATATACTATATATCCCACAAGCTTAGCTCAACAATTTCGACTTCTCGAACCATTGGGATAATATTTGCAAATAAAAATAGTTTGAATAGGAATACCTTAGGGCATATGATTTCACAACCATATACCATGGCAATGCTTTGACCTAATTCACTTCTTAACCTTGCATATGTGAACAACTGCAAATCTCCCTTAACATATATGATAATCATTGTCAAGTTTTTTGACTTTCTAAGTTTCCCTAGTGCCTTCTGTGGTACTTTGAGAACTCTGGCCCTATGGTCCATTTGGAAGCACAGAAACAGAATTGTTCATGATCACAAAACATTTAATCTCAATTGGATCAAAGCCTGCTTTCAGTCCCTGCTGGTTGAGACAGCTATAGCACATAGAAGAAGCAAGGGCTCAGCATATGACAGAAATTGGGATTCTTTAGGGAATTACCATGGTTTTTATGCTTTCTTTAAACTTGCTATCTCTGATGCTGATGTTGACATTGACAGATTTTGTGACCGAGCATTATGATATGGTTATCCCCCCTTCTCATGGAAGATATGATCCTAAACCGGCTTTTGAGCAGTGGACAAGGGAGGTAATCAAGGCCAAGATGGTTCACATGAAGCAGCACATTTTGGCTCAGACAGCTTTGGGAGTCATTCTGGATGATGAAGATCTTTGGTGGTGGAACGATCTGAAGATTTACTTTGCTGCAAAATGGGAGGCGCACTTTGACATCACCTCTGAAATCAATGGTCCATACCCCTTTGGATCTTGATGAGCTTGAGACAGTACCATATTGTCCAGGTCGATCCATTGGAGTTTGTTTTGGGCTATGAGTAGAAACTTCCTGTTCTGTTTTCTGTCTTGAACTATTACAGACATCTGATCTGATCTGATCTTTTTTGTCTAGCTGGTACAGCAAATTTTGAATATCTAGCTGTGCTATGCCTTCTTCAGTCCCTTCTTGGGACAAGTAAGCATTGCTAAGGTTCCTCCTTATGCAATTGCTGTACATATTCATGTAACCTCTTTTTGCATGTAATATCAACCTGCCTTAACCTCAAAAAAAAAAAAAAATAATCATTGTCAACACCAACAATCCATTCAATGAAAGTAAATCATCTGAAGTAAAGTTGGAATCTAGTAGTTCTAGGTGTTAAAGCTTAAAAATATGGAACAACTCAGAAAAGCATAACTATAATTTCAACTCCAACTTTGGGGAAGCTAACCTCATTGAAAAGAATGTAGTTTAATAAAAAATTTCTAAAGACAACTTTTAAATTTGATAATCCACAAGAATATCTTAGTATTACCAAAATGTACTTCATTTGGAAGATGCCTTGGTATTTTTAACAAAGTAGTTTACAACAGTAAAAAGCATATTTACAAAATGACAATTATACAAACTATTGGCACAAGGATATAATAGTTATTATGTTTAGTAAAATCAATAAGTTGGAGCTATAAGAGTATGCCAAAAAAGGATACAATCTAGTAGCCCTCCCCCTTCCCCAAAAAAAAAAAAAAAAAAAAAAAGTTTTTCTATTAATCATAATAAACAGAATTTAAAACAGGGGTAAAGGTAAAAGAGTACCATAAAGACAACCTCTATCTTTCCATCTACAGATAGCGTCTGTGAAAAAATGGGTTGTTTCTGTTAAAGAAGAGAATCTGCATAGTTTCTGCTCGGGAAGGGAACCCGTAGCTTAAATATATAGGGGTAGCTCCAAGTTCATGGCCATATCATTCCAAGCAAATGAAACAAACTGCAACAAATTGGATGACCTAGAGCGCGAATCAAGCTCCAGAAAATGCATATAACATGTGTTCTTAAATAAAAGCACAAAATTTTCTACCTTCTCTTATATTCAGATTATGGTGATGATCGATTCTATCAGGACTTCAATGCAAAATTAGCTCCAGAAAGTAACCAAAGTAGCCAAAGAATCATTCCATCTAACAATAACCTCTGTGGACAAAGAAGCAGACTGCAAGCTGGATGTGATGGCAATCATTTGATAACGATTAAGCCAGGATGCCCATTTGAAGTTGAAAAATAGTTCTAAAAATGTTAGAAGAATACTAAACATGGCATCTAATAAGAGCTGACAACCTTAATCAATTTAACTTGATAATCGACTGAAAACCGTTGAAACATGCTGATCCATATGAAGTCTAGGCGAAATTGGCCTCCATATTACATCAGCATTGTGCCCTGCATACAAAAATCAAGTTAAATACAAATACTATGGATGAGCCAATCTATATGCATTAATACGCCTAACAGACAAATGGCAACCTAATGAACGTCTTTGCTAACTGGTGCGAATCAGTGTTCCAAAGAAGAGTAATCAGTTCTAGATTTGAAACTCCAAAGCAACATTAAAACTACTTTAAAACCCTAAGCAAATCTTTCGCACAGATTGCATGGCCTCCACATCCCGGGCATGCAATTTGAAAGGGCATTGGAATAACCGTCCCCCATCCAGATGATGCCAGCCAGACGCATGCACGTTCTATAGCGTCGTGCCACTTTCGACCAAATAAGGGCAGAGGAAAATGAAATTCAAGAAGCCAAAAAAATTTCTGCGATTTTTGGGTAATCAAAATTTTTTTCCGGTATTCAAAATGGTCTAAACCTTAGGAGATTTACCTAATAAAAATTCCAAAAACATTTATAACCAAACCGAACAATCCCAAATTAACAAAATTGATTGTAATAGGATGAAGTGTGATCAAGACTTAAAATATGCATAAGGTTAAGTTATGCTTTTTTTGGACCCTGGTCTAGTAGTGAAACAATTAGTTGATTATACACGAGTATGAGACATATAATATTTAAATTTTTAAATATACAATGATGGGGGTGTGATAATAGCCTTTTACTTGTAGATGCTGCTAATGATAAATGTAAATTGGAAAACTATGAAGAGATAGGTGGATTTTAAGATACTATACTGGATTGGCTCAGTCCAGATGTAGGATGATAATACTACAAAAAGATTGACTGAGGTGGATGTCCGATCTATGATTAAATAGTTCAGGCCGGCTTCATCACATTCGGTACATCCAGTGTTGTCTTTGACTTGCTTGCTATTTGGTTGAGCTTTTAGATAAAACCCATGGCTGTCCTTGGGATCTCATGTAAGATAGATTATTCTAATGATTAATATAATATGCTGCAGCTGTATTTGACCGTCATGAATAAACAGAAAATTTATACATCGAGATACTAAAGATTTTATTCTACAGGATAACTATGATGGTGAAGAGGATTTCGAGATTATACCCCCTACCCGGAACGCTCAACTGATCGGTATTGGGTATGATAAAAATGGAATTGAATGCCTGAACGCGGCTGTTCAAACTATTCTATGCAGCATTAAGAACATGAAGGTATATGAACTCATTTTGAAAAGGGAGGCCGTATGTAAGCCCGAACAAATTTCAGCTGTCACACATTTAGGGTTCAGGGAGTGGCTTTTACTACTTCCAAAAATCCCATCGATCCGAGACATCGGATCGCCATTCTAGAATGGGACGAGCATGCATGTTTTGCATGCATGCGGGCGGCGCATGCCCGTTCTGGTTGGGAGTTCGCTATTTTAGGCGTGTTTACGCCCGACTTCTCATCGTAGCTTCCTCTTCTCTCTCGCCGGTACCTTATTCTCTTTGAATTGTTTCGAGGCGGGGAGGGGCTTCTTCTGCAGGTTTGGCGCTAATTGGCGTTGCTTTCTTTTCCTTTCCGGCCTTTAGCCTTCATCCTGTGACCTTAAGTCCTCCGATCCTAGTTTGTTAAGGAAGTCCTTTGGTATTGAGCTTTGTTGGTTTCATGCGAGTCGCGATGCAAGAATGTATGGGTCGTGGCGAATCGGCATTCTTGCTCAAGGCGAAACATGTATCTGATTGTGATCGTCGCGTGCATGCATCGCATCGCGTTTTGAGGCGTTCTTCGGTTGGGCGCTTGCTACTTATTGCGTAATTCTTCATCGGCGTTTCATCGGCTTCCTCTTCTCTCTCAGTGATTACCTTATTCTCTTTGAACCCACCCTCCCCCCTTTCTTTGTTTATTATATTTTGTACAAGTTACGTTTTCATGTTTTCACCCGGGTGATGCGTTTTCCATGCCCGGTGATGCTATTCTCCGGTATGTTTCTCGTTTGTTGTGTTGGTGATGTGCGGTGTGCAGGTTGGCGGCCCATCCGTTTTGACTTCTCCATGCGAGGGTTTTGGGAGCGATTCTATGCCTTCACGTTTGTCTAAGCCCCTTCAAGGCTTATCACTAGGGTTTTTCTCGAAAACCCGAAAGGGCGGGGTTTTTCAATCCCGGTGATAAGCTTTCGGCAGGTACATCAGCCACTCATCTATTAGCATTGTATTTGTTTTTGGGGTCCAAATGATATAATTGGATTTTCCCTTTATTTTTCGTGGGTAGTTCGCATGTGTGCGGCTATCCACTGTCCACCATTGTAGAAATTTGCTGAGATGAATGAGAAGCCTATCTATCTATGGGCGGTTTGTTGGTTTCATGCGAGTCCCATTCTAGAATTAACAAACTATCAGACAAAGAGGATGAGGTATGGGCCTTTATATCTGATTTATATAGAAGCTTACCACAAAAAGTGTATGAATGCACCAAGGAAGAAGACGAGTGTAATAAGAAATTCATTATTGGAGTGACAGCATTAGAAGATGCCAATGATATTAAAAACTCTCATGAAAAATAGGATTCTTTGATGCATGAATGTAGCTGATAACTCTAATAATGATCTGGATATCTCTAATGATATATTTGGTGCAGATCTCTTAACTGAGGAAGATAAAGCAGTCCTTATATCTAATGGGGCAGAGAGTACACTAGATAAAGAAATGGACTTCAAAATAAACTTGAGAAATTGCTTGGAATTCCCTATTATCCCTAGCAGGTTAGTAGAATGTCAGGGTATATTGTGCAACCAGGCTTTATGGCGTACAAAAAACTTTGGGGCTCTGGCTCTGATCAATGAAGAAGCATGATGCATTCTGGGCGATATTACCAAGGAAAAGGCTTGTCAAGCTAAGATTGAAGCTTTCAGGATGATCAGAATGAAAAAAACCAGAATCAAGCTTGAGGCCAAGGAAAAGGCTTGTCAAGCTAAGACTGAAGCTTTCAGGATATCAGAATGAAAAAAACCAGAATCAAGCTTGAGGTAAATACCAGGTTCTTTGATAAGAAATGTACGAAAAGTGATCACATGATTATGTTCCAAAAAGGCTGTGACGTCCCCTACTCGTATACGGTGCACTCACCGTATACAAACAGGAGTTCTTCCCCCACACCAGCTCCATGCTGATACAGGGCCCTCCACATATCACTGCACCCGTAACGAGTCTCAGTGGGAAGAGTGAAGGTGTCATTCTACCCCGTCTCCCTCAGGGCCTACCTAGCTGCGGAAGCGTAAACATACATGTCAGTACCAACAGAATCCTCCATCCACCCAGAGGGGTGGTACATCAACATCTGCATAGACAGTGGTCAGCACATCACATGGGGGATCCTACCCAAGGCTCAGACTCAAGGGTGACTGACGGCTTGGGTCTCCAGAGTTCATTGCAGACAGAATTCATGGCAATGGATTTGGCTGGCATAAGAACATGGCATAGGGTTGTCCACTCCATCCGCCCCTCACATTGCACACTTTGCGAGTAGGGCTGAAAAGTGTCGGGACTGATCAGTAGCCCACGGATGCATAGCCGGAAGGGGCTATTCCCTCGGTCTCATCCTCCCGTTCCCAGGGGCGGTAGGGATCACTCCCTCCCCTCGAGAGATCTACATGCTAACTCAAGGTGACTAGAGGGCCCTTTGCCCGATTCGAACCCACCTGGAAAGTGTACACCCACTTCACGGGTGTCGAGCCCATGCCTTACCCGCGACTTCGTTGGTAAGCCATTAGACCTAGTCACAATGATCCCGGTAGGCTTTACACACCCCGGGGATCGTTCAAGAGTCGAGGACATGAACCTCCTTCTTAGCCCGGTCTGCCCCTTCACCCACAACCAGGTGTGGCTCTTGTACACAGGCCGAATCTACAGTGTGCTAGAGAGGCTACTCTAGGAGCATCAACTACAAGCTTTAGGGCCTCTACCCCCCTTCCCAATACAAGGAGTTCACAGAGATACATCATCCAAATACATCACAGAAGAACTAAAGAACTAGATCTAATCATAGAGTTAGGTTCTTTAGTTAGTGTCCGAGATCTAAGATCTAGATAGCTACTATGGGCAATTTAATAGTCTAAACCTACTGATTCTATGACTAGAAGACGGTTTAAGCTATTAAATTGACCAAATACCTGATCCTTGAGTGGCTCCTCCTGACCTGAGTTCAACCATCCTGCTGAGCTGATCGAATTCAGGGGAACTGATGGCGCAATTCGCTCGGGCAGCGTCTGGGAGGCGGTTTTGGCTCCTGGGGCAGCCAAAACTGAGCTCTAAAACCCTAAGGACGAAAAACTAGCAAGCTAGGGTTTTCCTACCCTAAATAGACATGGGGTTTAGGCTAGGGTTTCCAATTACCCAATTTGGCATGTGGGATAATTGGAAAGGCCCCACTTGCCTTTAATGGCTAGGTGGCAAAATATGCCAACATGGAAAGGTGTGCCCTCATTAATGTGCACATGTGCACATTAATAATATATGAACACTCCTAGCAAGTTGCCCCTAGGGCTACTTACCTGGCTATCCGTTGGCGTACACGTCAGTCGGAGTGGCGTGTACGCGTGACGGGGCAGTACAGTATACGTCTTGGGACCGTATACTGTGCTGGAACGTCACATTCTCCCCACCTTGAATTGATCTTGGTCCCAAGATCGTGGGTCTCCCCACCTTGGGATCTTCCTAATCTGCAATCTGCAATCAACGTGATGCGTACAATATAATAGTTATACATTTACCAGGATTACCCTAAGGTAATATTTTTAAAACATTATTACGTCATTATACTATGGAATACTTATCAATTCATAGCACCATTAACAAGTTATTCACTATCTTAAGTTAGACAAAATTTCAACATTTCGTATCTATAATTATTGTCCGAGGTACTCTTCATTCCTTGCAACACATTCCAACAAAACTTGTGTTGTAAGTCTCTTAGTCTTCGACCTCCTTGCCCTCCGGGCTCTTGGCCCTGCGGTCGACACTACGTTAGTACCGCTTTTAATTATTTAATAAATTTTGGTTATATGGTGACCAACCCACCTATCTACATGAATGCATGGCTAATCTCCGCGTAGGAAGAGGATGAATCTTCCATAATGGCCGTGGAGACGGCCTGTGATGCCTATATGCGGCCATGCCCTACACCTCTAGTTGCCCAACAGGAGGATATCCTTCCCTGGGGTGGGGCGTGAAGGATGGATTCCTCCTATCAAAGCATATATGGGGCTAAAGGTGCTTTCCCTATCAATGCATTCCTTAATGACCTCTTTTTCTCTCGAGGTCGTCTCCTTCCGACGGACGGTAGACTTTCCTAATCTACCTTCCACTCGCCCAAGCTGAAATGGTCATGCCTACATTGACATTACACCACGCCCTAGAGATCGTCGTGAGTGGTCTCATCATCGGTAACAACGCATGCGACCCATACCAAGCATAGGTTGCATCTCGAGATTAATCTATACAAGAATTAACCTACACAAATCGACATGCCCGAGCCGATTCTTCGGAGATGACCTTGCCGCCCCATTGCTCCATAACCTGTGGGTACCTTTACTAAATCCTTCTTAAGTACCCACGCGTCTTCCAGCCAGCAAGTGTTTCCACTTGACCAAGTATTGGAGGAACTCGAAGCCTCCTTGTCTTCTTGAAAGCTTTATCAAGAATCATTTCCTGAACTATTTCCACCGCTCCTCCGGCCATTTCCAACAACGTTGAGTGTCTAAGACTTCGTCTGGATTTGGATTATGCTTCTTCAACAAACTCACGTGGAAGACCTTATGAATCTTTAGGTGTCTTTGGCAATTCCAACTTGTAGGATTGATTACCTACTCTCTTGATTATTCTCAAGGGTCCACCCATCTTTAAGCAAGCTTCTTGCAATTGCCAATCCCGAGCTTCACCGCTTCACCTTTTATCTTGAGCCATACATCATCTCCAACTTTGAACTCTCCTCGATTCGATGCTTGTCGGCGATGCTCTTTTCCCGACTTCTTGCTGCGCTGGATACCCTCGAACTTCTTCCACGAGCTCTTTTGATATCGCCAACATCTGCCGCGAACTTCTACTTTGACACGGGGTTGTGCCAAGTGTCCGAGTTAGGGTAATCGATAGCCATAATTGATCATAAATGGCTACATTTGGGATGATTCCCGCTTGGTGCTATTGTATGCAAACTCCACCAAGTGAATAAATTCTTCCCACATACTTTGCTTATTCCGACATAGTTTCTAGCATGTCTTCAAGATCCTGTTGGTCCGCTCGTCTCGCCATCCGTCCCCGAGATGATACCAGTGACTCATGGATAGCTTGGTCTGAATCGTCATAAAGAGGTCTTGCCAAAAGGCACTCATGAACTTCGGATCCCATGGGAGAGATAATCTCCCTTGGCATGCCATGAAGCCCGAAGATCTCTTTGGTGAAGAGCTTTCTTTGTATCCATAGCCGTGTTCAATGGTCCCTGCAAGGCACAAAATGTGCCATCTTCGACAACTTGTCGATCACTACCATCAAGGCATCCTTGCCTCTCCCTTTCTTGGGAGTCCCGTGATGAAATCCATGCTGATTACCTCCCACTTAGCGCTTTGGCACCGCCGGCTCTAATGCCCCTCGAATTGCCGCTCGCGCCGTCTGGGCATAAGCCTGACATTCCTTGATGTAGCGAGCTATTTGCTTCTTCATTCCCGGCCACAATAGTCACTTTGCGACTTTGAAATATGTTTTCATGAATCAGACATGGCAAATTATTGGGTCAATGTAGCGTGTCATGGAGGATCAACTTCCTTACACCTGATGATTGGCACGCACAACTTGTTCTTATGGTATAACAGGTTGCCTTCCTTCTTATAATGCTTGAAGGCCTCCCGCTCTTTATCTGTTCTAGCCTCCTTAGAGAGGCTTGCCCATACTTCCCCAGAATCCACATCCGCTGGTAAGGACTCTTCAATCTTCTTACCAAAGTCGGCGAGAGCGTCGCCGAAATTGCATTGCAATGCACTCTAGTTGTCGATGCCTTGAAAGCGCATCTGCTACCACATTGAGCTTCCCCGGCTTGTAGACTATATCAAAGTCATATTCTTCTTCGAGAACTCCATCCATCTCCACCGCCTCGATTGAGGTGTGGTTGCGTGAATACATATTGAGGCTCTGGTGATATCCAATTGGAACTTCCTTCCCAAGAGATAGTGCCTCCATATTCTTAATGCCCCGACAACCGCAAGCAATTCCTCGATCGTAATGGCTGCGTAGCTGGCGGCTGCTCATCTTTCCGGAATCATACGCCACCACACGCCTTCTTGCATAAGCACCGCACTGTAGCTATCTTACTCGCGCATCTGTTGCTACAAGTTTATCTTTCTCCGGTCCGCAAGGTCAAGATCAAGTTTTGTCGTCGCCGAGCTTCTTTCAACAATTCAAACCCCTTTTGGGCTTTCTTGTGCCAATGCTCTACTCAATCTTTCACCTTCTCTGCCCTTGTCAGGTCTGTTAACGGGGCTGCTATCTTAGCAAAGTTCTTCACGAACTTCCTGTAGTACCCTGCTAGGCGAGAAAACTTGACCTGCGTGCACATTCTTCGGCGCGGCCAACGAATCACCTGCTTCAATCTTGGCCCGGGTCCACGAGATGCCCTTCGAGGATCCACATGGACTAAGGTATTCCACCTTCTGCGATTGCGGTGGCGCCCGACAATAACTTAGGCGTGCATAACCGGTGCCTCTTCAACTTCTCTAGCACCCTTCTCCAAGTGTTGCACGTGCTCTTCAAGGATCCGCTATACACCAAAATGTCATCAAAGAAAACAATCACAAAGGTGTCCGGGAACTCCCTCGAAGATATAGTTCATGAGCCTCATGAACGGCGTTGGGGATTTGATGGTTTCTAAAGGCATCACCGTGGAACTCATAATGCCCATCCACTGGCGTCCGAAGGCGTTCTTGTGGATATCTTCCTCCTTTATCCGTATCATGATGATAACCTCGACCTTAAGTCGATTTTGAGAAGATCTTTGCTCCTTGAAGCTGATCCATCAAGTCGTGCTCGATCTTGAAGCGCATACTTGTTCTTAATGGTGTGCTTATTCAACCGTCTGTAGTCTATGCACATCCTCAAAGATCCATCCTTCTTCTTGACAAAAAGAATGGGCGCCCAAACGGCGGTAGACACTAGGTCTAATGAAACCTAGGGTCGAGGCGCCCCCTAAAATTGCTTCTTCACTCAGGCAACCCCTGCGTTGTCATTCTATATGGAGCCTTGCTTGTAGGCTTTGTTCCCCGGCCAGAGTGCTATCTCGCACTCGACTCCTATAAGGAGGGAGCCGCTTGATCTCATCTCGAAAGAGATCGTGGAACTCCGTGATCAACTTAGCTATTTGCTTCGCAACTTGTCGAAAGCATCTTGTCTTCTTTGCTTCCTTCCAATTAAAACGCTAATCTCAAGCTTGAAGATGTATGCTACTTGCTCACTCTGGATGCACTTGAACGGTTGCTTAGAAGACATGCACCATCCATGATGGGAACAACTTCTTCCACTGCTATCTCAATGATCTTGCCGCCGGGCGTTGGGAAGGTCACCTTCCGCTTCCACGGTCGATAATGGCCCTCGGCCCAAGGTACTCAATACCTATTATCAAGTCGTATTTTCCGATGCCCATTACCTCTCGCCCCATCCGGATCCCAATCCCTGCAAGTCGATGTCAAAGTTGATTCTTTTACCCGCCATCGCCTTTAATTGCCCACTTGCTAAGACAACGGGTCTTGGTTTTGACTTTAATGGTTTCAACTTCAACATTTGAACCATTCGGGAGATGCAAAGTTATGGCTACTTCCCGAATCTATCAGACTATAAATGACTTGGCCTTGGCCTTCCCAATCGTGGAAATTACTTTATAATCGGCTCTCGCTTTGCTCTGATCTATTTGCGGCAAAGATATGACACCCCGCTCCCATCAGAATGCTGTGGCCCTCCTCGCTGGCCGTCATTCACAAAGTGTCCTAATCTCCCAACTCCTCAGCTCGCACTCATGACAGGTGCCACGCCCTATGCCCGGCCGAAACACCAAGCAAAGCCGCTTATGCACTGCCCTTCTCCTTGGCATGGGCTCGCGTAAAGGATCGACGCTTTGGGAGTAGTTTGACCTTCCGCTTGTCTTTGAAGGACACCGCTTTTCCCCCGCTGCTTCTTGATTGCCACTATATGGGGTTCTAGCCGTCCTCGGGTCACCGCCTCGGCTAAACCGCTCGCCTTGCCTTTATCTTTGCATCGCTGCCTCCGCCTATTCCGAGGTCCGCCCCTTGCAAGCTTATTGCCTGACTCCGCCTGATACTGCTTCTAGGGTTTACGTTCATGCTTGCGATTCCTCATTCACCTTCAAATGTAGCTTTCCACCCATGCTTCTCACCTAACTTTGGCACACATATGCCTAGCCTCATAAATTCCTCTGTATTTATCGATTTTGTTGCCTTGTCGCAACTCAGAACTGTCAGATCATAACGGGACTTGTGTTCTCTTGGGACGTAATGGCGCTTTTGAAGCTTTGTAGCAACCTCTTGAACCCCAAGCATCCCCTTAAGTTACAGCCTGGTATATAGCCTTTCCACCAAAATGCGTACGTTTCTCCCTTCGTGTTCGGGCTGCTGTTACCCCGCTTTTATCTCTTATTCCTTCATGTCACCATAGGTATTGCTGATTCAGCTATCTGTTGCCAAGCTCGCCCATGCTCGACTGTTTCCTCACCGAGAAATTGCTCAGCTTCCCGGCTTTCCAAACATTTCCTATCGTAGTCTACTTTCTTCCGATAGTCGAGGTTCTTGTGTCCCTTTGTCGCTTCCACCGGTGGTTCCTCCGCTTTCGGGTCTGCTCGGATTTGCTCCCCGCTTTCTTCTTCCCTCGGAATCCGAGTCTCGAATCTGAGCTTAGCTCGGAGGAGTCCGGGGTTGGGGACCTTCTCTCTTGCTCCTCTTCTTGTCTCTACATTCTCCCGGCCGATGCTTGCGGCGGTTGAGCTGCGTTACCACCGAACACCGCTCACGCCAGCGGCTAGCAAAGCCTTTATCCGCCGAGGTCCGTCCTCATTTTGCGATATTTCTTCTTCTCGGGGTCATTTGTCCAAATTCTTCAAGCGGGTTCCTTGCCGGGCGCCTGGGCAGGCTCATTCCCTAAAGTTCCCGCAGTTATCGTTCTCTGCAAGGCCAGGCCTCTAAATATTGCATACACAAGTGATTCATATCTACATGGTTAGTTTTCCTTTTTCTTGCATTATTTATGTTTGTTGGCATGGTTGAGGGGACACAAAATATATCAACAAAACATTTATAGTGCCGAGAATGTTATATTTATATTTTATATTACACTAATACAAGAACTTGCAACTCACCGCTAATCATTTTACATGGATGCTGTAAGATGGATTATCCTCAAAGAACTTTTCACTTTGGTCATTTCCCCGAATGGGCCCAAGTTCACGAGACATTGGCTGAGATCCACCCTGTAATGCTCTTTGCCAAATCTTCTATTAGGTGGGGAGGTATAAAATTTCGTCGCGGCAGATCTTACTGCTTGCACATGAGTATGGCGAAATTGAAGGCGTCGATGCTACGCTCTCTTCACCCGAGTTACATGCACCGGTGTTAAGGGTAGGTACATCTTGGTAGAATCCACGAGTGCAATCAACAGCGCTACTCCTTCCCTCGCCTCACAGAAGTGAACTTAGGTGGATAACGCTATTCTTCCATCCATCGGCCCGATGGCGAGTAATAGCGTGACACATCGTTCGCCGAGGCGAAGGGTCGGCCTCGATTATCCGGCTCGTATGCGCTTGAAATCATCCAACCTCCAGTGGTGAAGCTCCACAGCAGTCTCGGTATTCTGGAAAACCCTCGAGGTGGTGCTTTGTCCTATCGAGGGGAGGTCGCGAGGGCCGAGCTTAGATTAGGATGTTTGAGGTGTACAGCGATCCCCATCCGCTCCTCGAAGAGCAAGGAACCTTCCTCCGCCGGGTAGCTTGTCTCATACTTCGCCCGCCCATAACTGGCCTCGGGAGCACAGGGCTTGGAGCAATGGAGGTAAACTCTCCTGTAAGTGTCGGCTTCCTTACTTGGAGGGGGAAGCCTGATTCTCGACGATGAAGTCGCCCAAGTCTCGTTTCTTCGAGCAGGCAAGAACTCTTCAGCCCAGATTCTCTCCTCGCATTCCGGAGGTTTTGAATGTCGCCAGGAGCGTAAACCTCACCTTCGGGATTATAATGGGAGCTAGGCTTGTGATGCTCAACCCAGGGGTGCTGACTGAGAGTCTCGCCACTTCTTTCAAGTCTTGCCACCCTCGCCTCGCTTGTCGCCGCCTCCGCTAGGTCGAGCTTCCCATATCGCCTTCCTCTCTCGATTCTGCTCATCCAGCCCTCTTCCTTCCTCTCGCCCGCTCATACCGTGAGGAGCCGTTGTTCGCTTCCATGGCTAATGGGTCCACGTCCATGGGGGAATGGAGGTTTCCCCCGGTGTTTCACCGACGCGGTGGTGAGAAAGATTGCAGGCGGTGTTGAAAGAGAAGTACTTGGTCCCTGCTGACAGTTAGGACCATTGGGCCGAGGGTGTGCGGTCGCTTTGTTTTGTGAGGTATTTGGCGTGTTTCGGATGTTGCCTAATCTTTAGGACTGGCCAGGAACAAAATATCCTACACAAGGGGGAGTTGCACTAAGCGGTGGTTCTACCCTAGCTTGAACTCAGTCAAGACTCTACTATAAGGCTGAAGTCCGGCGTGCAAAGGTTGTAGACGTCTACCTCCTTCTGAAGATCACGGGAAGATTTGAGTGAAGGCGGTCGGCCTCGGCCCGGCATGTGTGGCGGTACCCATCTGGAAATCGAAGTTGCCATTGATTAATTCGCGAGGAAAGAGGGTAACAAGCGGTTTGCAAGGCGCCTCGGGGGAGTTGGGAAATCGGCTAGAAGGCGAGGAGCAGATTTGTAAAGTGCTATCTCGAGAAATGGCGGGTCTATTTATAGAAAAGGGGAAACCCTAATTTTGGATGACTTAAAAAAAATTTCCTAGGATTGGGTAATTCTAACTTATCCGAGGTCAAAATAGGAGTTTGAGGGCTATAGGAGATGCTTGAACAAGGCTAGGTTACCTAAAAGATGCTATGCAGTAGGGTTGAAGGTGACTTTGTCAAGTCCCGGTGAAGAATTGGTAAGAGGTTCCGACTGCGCCCGCTTCAAAACTAACTTTTGTTTTAGACCAAAGTATGAGTGTGAGACATCGATCATTTCGATCAAAGATGTCCAACTTGGGTAAACTTAATGGTGTAAGGGTGATGGGCTCATCAAATTAGGGCGTAATCGACCCCTTATTTGGTCAATTTGGGAGTGTTTTGGTCAAGCTAGAAGGTCTCACGCCTTGCGCCTCAATACTAAACTTTTTGTTTTATGACGGCGAAATGTGAGACATCATGTCTCCCTATCCCAAATGTCTATTTCGAAATAAAAGCTAAAACTTATTAATTTGCTCTAATTACCCAAGTTTATGTTATCAAGGTACACAAAATTGCTCTATATTACAAAATTTTATTATTTACAACAAAAGTTTCTAAGAGTTCTCCTTAATGCGTTCATAAGACTCATGTCTTATCGCGTGGAGTTAAAGCAATGGATAGTCGCGGTGATGATCTTCAAAATGTTACCTTTATCTTTGCCTCAGCCATACTCTTGCATTACCCGGCCCGGCCCTAAAATTAGTGACTCACAAAATTACGTGCAATGAGCTGCATCACTTCGCGCACCAACCCGGCGAAGGGGCCGCGGAAGTTAGGGAGGCCAGAAGTGCTTGTTGGAAGTGTCTAAATCTCCTTAGCAGCTCTTCTCTCCACCTCTTTTTCCTATAAACTTTCTTCTGGGTGGCTTAGGAACTATTGGGCTTCGGTGGTGGCGGCCTTAAGGTTCTTTGCTTGGTTAGTGCCCTCCTCGATGAACCTAACCTGTTTTCTTCATAATATTGGTTGTAGGCCTCCCATTTCTTCATGTAGGCCTCGTGCTCTCTCATCTTCCTCTAGTAGATCTTCACCACAGCCAGGTGGCGTGGAGGCTTCGAGGCGGTGGTTGGTTCCTTCTTTCTATCCCATGCAGGGCTGGGGGCCTCTGCACTTGAATCTTCTTTGGGGTTGCTCGGTCTGGGCTGCTCGAATTACCTCTTGCTCGTCGCTGGGTGCTTGGAAGAGCTTCCACCTGCGACATTAAACGTTCGAAGTCCTCCTCGGAAAAGTCGTCGGGGAGGGTTTGGGGATTCGTCGGTTCGCGGCTCCTTGATGATGATGTTGGGGTTCGGCGTCTTCCTTGGCCCAGGCGATCGCCGTTCTCCTTATGCCAGCCACGAACTTCCCCTTTGCTTTCTTCTTCTCTTACGCTGCCTTTGTTTCCTCTTCCTTCCTTTTCCTCTTCTTGTCTTCCCGCCACTTTTCTTCTGTAGAGCTCAGTACTTTCGATGAACCTTCTAAGGTGCTGCTACCTCCCGTGGCTCGGACACATCCTGCCCATCACCTTTCGAGGATTTCCGTGGGGTGTCTGAATGAGTCTGCTTGTTCTAACTGTGGATCTCATCTATTTCTTCATACACCTCCCTCATCTCCCTCGTCCATGGAGTTCGGTGATGTAGCCTCGATCTATACGCACAAGTTTGAAGCCCTCGATCCCAGATCGGACGTGTCTTGCTCCTACGTCCGTGAGCGTCCCCTCTCATGAGCCTCTCGAAGCATCATCCGAATTATCTCGCCTCGATGGCTGGTGAAAGCCGCTGAGGCGGCCTTTCCATGCCCGGTCTGTTTGGATTCGAACCATGCTTCTGGATCGTCAATCGGATAAAGCGTAGAGATCGCCCTAAGTTGGGAAGAAGCCCAGTTCTAGGGCCCCAGACCCGAAAAATGAGGGGTTCTACATCTATTTTATAGCTTGTGGAATTTTAGGTCAAAACTCAAGTTGCTCTGTTTAACATGCTAAGGCACCAACTTATCTAAAACTTATATACTTATTTCGGACTTTTCCTACCTATTGGTCTCCCACGACTAGCCCTCGTTCCAATACTAATGTTTAGTTTTGGGCGGTAGCGAGCTGTGAATCGTTCTAGGGTTTTAGGTAATCAAAACATGCTATTCTAACTAATTCCTACCTTAGAATTAGCCTTACCATATTATTTTTTCTCCAAATTCATCATGTTTGGTGTTCTTATTTCGATGTCTCACTGACTTAGCCTCGCTTCAAAACTAACTTTTTTGTTTTTCTGCGACCAGTATTTGTGTAAGACTCCACCAAGGAAAATTTTGGCTTTCTTTTTAATCTTGTTAGATTCAATTCATGAAATTGTTACAAGCAGCGCAAAACTACAAAGGTGAAAAAATTTTCCCTTTTCGAACTTGAGGGATCCTATCAAGTTAGTACTGCTGGGAACATGGTCAGTGCTTTGCTCTT
>JAJEKV010000854.1:0-77208 GCA_021234155.1 Isoetes taiwanensis | reverse complement strand
TGTTTGAGCACCTGGAGCCTCAGGTGGTGAGCGTTTTGGAGCCACCTTGGCATGTTGGAGCCTAGGTGGCATGTTGAGACCACATGGTGATGTTTGGAGGCCACCTTGGCATGTTAGAGCCTAGGGTGGTATGCCGATTCGGGCAGATGCTTGAGCTACCTTGGCATGTTGGAGCATAGGTGGTATATTGGAGCCCAAGGTGGCATGTTTGGAGCACGCTTGGAGCCCTAGGTGGCATGTTTGAGCCATTTTGTCATGTTGGAGCCTAGGTGGAGCCCACATGGCATGTTGGAGCCCACGGCATGTTTGAGCCACCTTGGCATATTGGGAGCCTAGGTGGCATATTGAAGCCCATGTGGCATGTTTGGAGCCACCTTGTCATGTTAGAGCCTAGGTGGCATGTTTGAGCCGCCTTGGCATGTTTGAGCCTAGGTGGTATGTTGGAGGCCACGTGGGCGTGTTTGGGCCACCTTGGCATGTTTGAGCCCTGGGTGGTATGTTAGAGCCACCCGCGATTGTGTTGGACCTGGGTGGCGTGTTTGGAGCCAACCCGGCATATTTGAAGCCCAGGTGGTGTAGTTGTGAGCCACCTTGGCATGTTGAGCCTGGGTGGCATGGTGGAGCCCACGGGCATGTTTGAGCCACCTTGGCATGTTGGAGCCTAGGTGGCATGTTTGAGCCCTGCTTGGCATGTTTGGAGCCACCTCGCATGTTTGAGCCCTAGGTGGCATGTTGGAGCCTAGATGGCATGTTTGAGCCACCTTTGGCATGTTCGGCTCAGGTGTCATGTTGAGCCACCTTGGCATGTTGGAACCTAAGTGAGCCCGCATGGCATGTTTGACCCATGTGTGGCATGTTTTGGCCACCCTAGGAATGTTGGTTTCCTAGGTGGCATGCTGGAGCCCACATGGCATGGCCCATTTGAGCCACCTTGGCAAGTTGGAGCATAGGTGGCATGTTTGAGCCTATGTGTGGCATGTTTGAGCCACCCAGGAATTGGAGCCTAGGTGGCATGCTTGAGCCATTTTGTCAATGGCCTGGAGCCTAGGGTGCATGTTTGAGCCACCTTGGCATGTTTGAGCCCAGGTGGCATGTTAGAGCCACCTTTGTTTGTTGGGAACCCACGCAGCATGTTGGAACCAAAGCCCAGGCATGTTTGAGCCACCTTGGCATGTTGGAGCCTAGGGTATGTTGGCCCATGTGGCATGTTTGAGCCACCTTGTCATGTTGGAGCCTAGGTGCATGTTTGAGCCACCTTGGCATGTTGGAGCCTAGGTGGCATGTTGGAGCCCATTGGCATGTTTGAGCCTAGGGTGGCATGTTAGAGCCACGGTGTTGGCATGTTGGAGCCTAGGTGGCATGTTGGAGCCAACTTGGCATATTTAAGCCTAGGTGGTTGGGTTGTGAGCCACCTTGGCATGTTGGGAGCCTAGGTGGCATGGTGGAGCCCACGGCATGTTTGGAGTCACCTTGGCATGTTGGAGCCCAGGGTGGCATGTTTGAGCCCACCTTGATGTTTGAGCCACTGCATGTTTGAGCCTAGGTGGCATGTTGAGCCCAGGGTGGCATGTTTTGGAGCTCACCTTGGCACGTTGAGCCTAGGTGGCATGTTGGAGCCACCTGGCATGTTGGAGCCTAAGTGAGCCCGCATGGCATGTTTGAGCCTATGTGGCATGTTTGAGCCACCTAGGGATATTTGGAGCCGGCGTGGCATGTTGGAGCCACGTGGGTATATTTGAGCCACCTTGCAAGTTGGAGCATAGGTGGCATGTTTGGAGCTGCGTGGCATGTTTGAGCACGCTGGGAGCCTGGGTGGCATGTTTGAGCCATTTTGCATGTTGGAGCCTAAGTGGCATGTTGCGGAGCCACCTCTAAGATGTTTGAGCCTAGGTGGCATGTTAGGAGCCACTGCATGTTGGAGCCCACGCATGTTGGAGCCTACGTTGGCATGTTTGAGCCACCTTGGCATGTTGGAGCCTAGAGGCATGTGCTGAAGCCATGTGGCATGTTTGAGCCACCTTGTCAAGTGCTGGAGCCTAGGTGGCATGTTTGAGCCACCTTGGCATGTTGGAGCCTAGGGTGGCATGTTGGAAGTCGGGGTATGTTTGAGCCACTTTGGCATGTTGGAGCCTAGGGTGGCATGTTAGAGCTACGGTGGGTGGCTTTGGGAGCCTAGGTGGCATGTTTGAGCCAACTTGGCATATTTAAGCCTAGGTGACATGTTGTGAGCCACCTTGGCATGTTGGAGCCTAGGTGGCATGGGTGGAGCCACGTGGCATGTTTGCACCATATGTTGGCATATTGGAGCCTGCATGGCATGTTAGAGAGCCCTGTGGCATGTTGGAGCCACCTTGGCATGTTGGACCCACCTTTGTGGCATGTTTGAGCCACCTTGTGTATGTTTGAGCCACCTTGGTGGCATGTTTGAGCTCACCTTGGCATGTTTGAGCTGATTGGGACACGAGATCATGTGCATATGCTCAAAATGGATTTGAGGCATAAAAAGCAAAACTCTCTCTCTCTCTCTCTCTCTCTCTCTCTCTCTCTCTCTCTCTCTCTCTCTCTCTCTCTCTCTCTCTCTCTCTCTCTCTCTCTCTCTCTCTCTCTCTCTCTCTCTCTCTCTCTCTCTCTCTCTCTCTCTCTCTCTCTCTCTCTCTCTCTCTCTCTCTCCCCTAGGATTTGGGCCCAGGGTTTCTAGGATGGGAACTTTAAGCCATAGCTCTCATCTCGACAGTTAACGTGGTTAGGCTCTTGGAAAGCTTATTTGAGCTCTTTCCAGCGGTTGTATAACATCAATACTTTTTGAATCGGTTGTGGATACCAGAATTGGCATTTTCGGGAAGGTAATGCGGGATGGGACATCCTAAAAAGGAGACAGATAAGATCTGAGGGAAAAAGGGCTCAAGAAGGTGGGTTCCAAGGCTGATTCCGGCTCCAACTCATGGTAGGCAATGTCAAGAAAGTAAAATGAATGTAAAGGCAGGGCAAGGGGAAGTTCTTCTGGAAGACATCTCCATGACACCTCGGATGGGGGACTCTACGGTACTTAATCTCCGAGGTAGAGGCAACTCCGATTTGGGGCTGAAGGTCGACATATCTCGAGGGCTTGGGCCTGTCTTTGGGCTGATTTCTAGTGAGCTATGGTCAATTGCTTACGGTGATGATGAAGCTACTAGAATCCATGGAACAGTCGAGGGAAGGAAGCGGAGCAAGGAAGTAAGGCGGTCAGAATCGGCCTAAATGCTTAAGCTTTTGCAAGGTATGAATAGTCTTTGTTTCTTTAAAGAGTGAAAATGTAGAGCTAAAGCAGCCCAGAAGTGTTTATCTAGACAAAGGCAGTCATGGATCAAGCTAAGACTTGAATAGGGCTCAAAATGATGGTTTTCAAATTGATGCTTTGAATGAGAAAATGGAGCACTTGGCTGATATGCATGAAAGGGGAATCAAGGCCAATAATTTCCACTTTTGCTCACCTAAAAGGGAGAATGAGGACACAAGCATGGCTGTTCAAACATTTCTTGGTGAGAATATGCAAAAGGTGGATATTTTGGAGTGCGACCGGGTTGGAAGGAAGGGGAAGGAACACTTAATGTGTTGGTGAAGGCGCATCCAAGGAAGCTAAGGCTCCTGTTATGCGTAGTTTAACATTGCTTAAGGGCAAATATATATGGGTCAATGACGACTTAACTAAGACCCAAATTTCAGCAAGAAGAGAAAGATCTTTAAGAGGATGAAGGAGGCAAGAGCCGCTGGACAACGCGATTTACCGGAGAGGCGAAAAGTGATTGTGGAGGATGGCGAAGTAGCGCAACCGCCAGGTGGATTTGCCGGAATGTAAATACGGTAAAAAGTAGTAAGATATGGGCTATGGATGACTTGCTAGCAAATGTAGACATAGTTTTCTTTTGAAATGTGAGCATGAGGAAAGGCTCTTCCAGATATTTTGGTTTTACGCTATTGCATTCAAGATGGAATAAGAAGGGCTGGAATCTCAAAGGTACGTGGTATTGCATGCTATGCTGCAATGAAATTGTGCATGCAAAGGTGTGTGTTTGATACATAAGGCAACCGCATTAACAATACATTTGGATTGAATTGCTGTGTAGGGGGCAACAAGATATGTGTAGCTGGTTATTATTTCCCCAAGGGAATCACCCATGTATAACAAAGGAGATCCGATAAGGATGACCCATTCTTTCACTTAGAGCGGGGATATACTAGCTTTGTTAGGAGACTTTAATGGTGTCGGAAAACCATCAAAGCGGTTTGGTGGGCCTAGATGGAGAAGCGTAATGGTTGGAAATGCTTTGGATGATACCGAGAATCAATTGACAATTGGATGAGTAACATCGAAGACAATGTGAAATGGTGACACCGCAGGGCGCCATGTCTTATATATGTGTAGTGGTTTTGAGATGGTGGATCTTCAATGGCACGGATAGGTACCCGTGTCCCGTAAGACTTGTAAAATGCTAGTGTGGTGGATTATGTTATTGCCAAACCTACTTTTGCAGAACATGTTTGAGCCTAGGTGGCATGTTGGAGCCTAGGTGGCATGTTTGAGCCCCCGGCATGTTTAAGCCTAGGTGGCATGTTGGAGCTCAAGGCATGCTTGAGCCACCTGGCATTTGGAGCCCACGTGGCATATTTGAGCCACCTTGGCAAGTTGGAGCATAGGTGGCATGTTAGAGCCTCATGTGGCATGTTTCAAAGATATTGGAGCCTAGTTGGTATGTTGGAGCCACCTTTGGCATTTTTGAGCCTAGGTGGCATGTTTGAGCCACCTTGGCATGTTGGAGCCCACGGGCATTATGGAGTCCACGTTGCATGTTTGAGCCTAGGTGGCATGTTGGAGCCTAGGTGGCATGTTTGGGCCCACCTTGGCATGTTTGAGCCACCCTCAATGTTTGAGCCTAGGTGGCATGTTGGAGCCCAGGTGGTGGCATGTGGGAGCCACCTTGGCATGTTTGACCCTAGGTGGCATGTTTGAGCCACCTTGGCGTAGCTGGAGCCCACATGGCATGTTGGAGCCTATGTGGCATGTTGGAGCCTATGTGGCATGTTTGACGCTGGAGCCCAGGTGGCATGTTTGAGCCTAGGTGGCATGTTGGAGACCACATATGATGTTTGAGCCACCTTGGCATGTTAGGAGCCTAGGTGGCATGTTGGAGCCTCAAGGTGGATGCTTGGAGCCACCTTGGCATGTTGGAGCATAGGTGGCATATTGGAGCCCGCACAGGCATGTTTGAGCACGCTGGGAGCCCTAGGTGGCATGTTTGAGCCATTTTGTCATGTTGGAGCCTAGGTGAGCCCACATGGCATGTTGGAGCCCACGCAGACAAGTTTGAGCCACCTTGGCATGTTGGAGCCTAGGTGGCATGTTGAAGCCCATGTGGCATGTTTGAGCCACCTTGTCATGTTGGAGCCTAGGTGGCATGTTTGAGCCGCCTTGGCATGTTGGAGCCTAGGTGGCATGTTGGAGCCCACGTGGCATGTTTGAGCCACCTTGGCATGTTTGAGCCTAGGGTGGCATGTTAGAGCCACTTGGCATGTTGGAGCCTAGGTGGCATGTTTGGAGCCAACTTCTTGGCATATTTGGCCTAGGTGGTATATGTTGTGAGCCACCTTGGCATGCCCGGAGCCTAGGTGGCATGGTGGAGCCCACGGCATGTTTGAGCCACCTTGGCATGTTGGAGCCCAGGTGGCATGTTGGAGCCCAGGTGGCATGTTGGAGCCTAGGTGGCATGTTTGAGCCCACCTTGAGCATGTTTGAGCCACCCCTGGCATGTTTGAGCCTAGGTGGCATGTTGGAGCCTTCAGATGGTTGTTTGAGCCACCTTGGCATGTTCGAGCCTAGGTGGCATGTTCTCAGATAAGATGATATTCTAGTGACAAGACTAGTCTAGCCGACCAAAAATAAAAAATACGAATCCACCTTGGCATGTTGGAGCCTAAGTGAGCCTCAGATGGCATGTTTGAGCCTATGTGGCATGTTTGAGCCACCTAGGAATGTTGGAGCCTAGGTGGCATGTTGGAGCCCACGGCATATTTGAGCCACCTGGCAAGTTGGAGCATAGGTGGCATGTTGGAGCTGCGTGGCATGTTTGAGCACGTTGGAGCCTAGGTGGCATGTTTGAGCCATTTTGTCATGTTGGAGCCTAGGTGGCATGTTGGAGCCACCTTGGCATGTTTGAGCCTAGGTGGCATGTTGGAACCCACGCGGCATGTTGGAGCCCAAGTGGCATGTTTGAGCCACCTGGCACATGTTGGAGCCTAGGTGGCATGTTGAAGCCCATGTGGCATGTTTGAGCCACCTTGTCATGTTGGAGCCTAGGTGGCATGTTTGAGCCACCTTGGCATGTTGGAGCCTAGGTGGCATGTTGGAGGTTAATCATGGACGTGTGAAGGCATTTATGTGCATCTCATGTCGTGAATGTGCACAATGCATTTAAGGCAATATATGTTTAGGTGCAATGGACACATATAGATAAGGAACAAACTTTAGCTTTAAACTGTATATATAATATGAAGTTCAAACAAAATCGTAAACAAATATACTGGGTCCACACAAATACCGGGTCGGGCCTATGTAAAGCTCATTTGCAAAGTCGGCATATAAAGAAAATTTAGCCGGCGCTGTTCGCTAATATCGTGGTCACGATTTTCCCTCGTAAGCGCATGTCCATATGTTACAACTTTTGCTGACAACAAAGGTTGATATTGGCGAAGAATTGACATTATATCTTTTGTAGTTATTTCATGGATTGAAATTGTCTAATGATAGTATCATCAATGTATTAACTTTCAGTGTTTAACTTATGGATTTTAGTAGAGAAAAACAATACTTTTATAAGGAATGTGGAGGCAATTAAATTATTCTATGGATCCTAGAGGTGTGTTGTCATATGGGCCTTCAATGTAGGATTGATCACATACATGTTCTAGTTGATAGGAGTATAGAATTTTCATGTGGAATTGGTACCATGAGTCCCAGTCAAGAGAAGTATATGATTTATAGTGTAGGCATAATAAGATGAATTTGTTTGGAAGTAATAGCGTAATATCCTCTGATGTAAGGTTGCTCGAGCCACGCTCTAAAAGCAAAGAAGCTATATCAGCGGTTGTGCTATATCAATTATGCATTGAAATAATGAAGTACCACACAATTCCAACTCATAATTTTAAGATGTGATTTGTCATTGGGGATAATTTAAAGAGGTGGCTTGTGATTGGAGATAATTTTAAGTGGTGGCTTGTGATTCGAGATGATAGTACGAAGTTTTCACTTAAAGTGCAAGTGCAATTTGGAACTCCCTTTCTTTAATGCTTTCATATTTGTATGCCAAATGTGCATCGTGATTGAAGTGGTTTGGGTATTATGGCCGCCTAATATATATTTGGTGATTATTTCACGCAAACAAACTTTCACCCTTTTGGAACAAAACTTTGTACTCTAAATCAAGTAAATTGATTCTACTTATCATTGCTAAAAAAAAAAAAAATCCTCTAAATTACTCATTGTCCCATGCATGGTCCATGTAATGTTGGGCAGTAACAGCTGCAATTATTGACACGTTGTGATCTATACACATAAGCAATCTTCTATCATACATTAGAATAACAATAAGCATGGGATCCTTGTGCAAATTTGGACCTGGTGAAGAGTATAATCCTTTGCGCAGAAACATGCAGATTTTATATATGCATTTTTGCATGGCAAGGTACTTATGGTCTTGCAGTTCATGATGTCTCTATAAGCCCAATGGTGGGGTTTTCAGAAATGTGTAACCAACTCATCCTTGAGGTAGCATGTCAATTTTGCTACCCTCAAGGCAAATGAAGGATGTCGTGCCTCTGAATTTCCTAACAACCCACTTTGCTAAAAATAAACAGCAATGTCATTTTTAACTACCTTTTTGCCACTATCCACTAAGAGCTTCCGATGACTACAAACATGGCTATTAAGCTATTTTTAGCTTAGTTCCACATATGAACATCATTTTTCAATGTTTTGCTGCAAAGATTAAAAGAGGCATGTCAATCTGGTCTGTATCTAAGAAGTCCATGCAAGCGCTTAGAGTAGTACCCACTTAGTTAAAAGTTGCCACCACACTATTCCAAAATCAAGATATCCCACTTTGTTATCACATGGCTTGTGCTCAATGACCTGAAAGTAAAATCCACGCATGTTGTAGCAGTGTTGAATATACAGGAAAGAAAATAAGTGAAGAACACGCCTGGAGCCATCCAACAATATATCCCATTTTTTGCAGTCATTATTCCACTCTGATCCTAGACACAAATGATATCTACCTGTAATGAAACAGTGAATGTCGCTGCCAAACAACAAAAAAAAATCTACTATATCAGATGGGAATAATCAAACTTGGTTCTCTGAACTAAAACTTATGCCTGCTCCTTGGATACAAAGATTTCTTTCTAAGGTAAGTATGTAGATTTGTCAAATTAGTGCATGGAAATAGATGGATAATTATGAAAGTATGAAACATGAATTAGCTAAGGCAATACAATAATATAAAAATGATTTACGAAAATGCAAGACTATAAATTTTACCTGGTTTATGTTGCTTTGAGTTTACTTGTTTGTCTTGCTTTGGCTTTAATGTTATCTTCTCAACGAAGTGAAAACCGTCATGTATACCAAAAGTGTGCAAGAAATTCCTATACTCAAAACTTCGACTCCTATACACATGGAGCAGCAATCTTAATAGCCAACGTGATGCAACCTTCCTGTTATAACACATGGAGAAACAACCTTAATAGCCAACAATGCAAATTCTGATCTTCACACATTTTAACCACGGTCACAATTAAGGCAAAATAAAGCGCCATCTTGTTGTCATCATTAATATCATTAGATGAACTCAATTGCTCCAATCTTGTGTAGTAAACGCTGTCCACTTAAGCTAGTTAAACAAAATGATTGCATTCACCTCAAAAACCTTATAATTTATTTTCAAGAGTTCCCTTCCATTTATTGCCTCATGGCTTATCCACAATAGCATGTAAGAGAACAAACATATACCTTCTATCTCAATCAGCTTAGTATCACATTTCAAAGATGTTCAATTGTTGTACGTGCTTCAATAGTTGCAGCCAAAGCCAAGGGACGCACGAATCTTCAACGAAAAAGTTCACAGGATCTGCAAGAAGAAACATAAGCATTTCATAAGAAGATGATGAACGACCAACAAAAAGAATTCCAGTTTGCAAAGGATGTCTCCTAGCTTTGTGTCAATAGCTCACAGATAGTAAGTGATGACAGTAGCTACGAAGATATCGCCGTGCATAACGAATTAGAAAAAGCCAGCTTAGCCTGATGCAAATAAGACCTCGTGTAAATCAACAATGCAGCTCTTCAAGAATGAAGGTCTTGAAGTAAGTTATCCCGCATAAAACAAATTGAGGCTTCAATAAACCCCATCTATAAGTCTCATAAGGATAGTAAATGGTGCATTCTAATCAACTCTATATATGAATTTACTTTATCAACATAAATATAGTGTAACTAGGGTATAACCATGCATTATCTAGATCTAAACAAGATCTAATATAACAGGATGAACACAAAGAAAGGTTCCAAAGTGCATTGATTATACCCTTATAGGTCTAAAACTCAACAATAATGTAGGTAATGATGGTTATTGATGAGTAGAGGAAAATATCACGAAGTTTAGCCATGACTATAAATAAATAGATCAAAAGACTTTCCAGACCTGTTTTTCTAGTTCATCTAAAATATTAACTTATTGCACTACATTTCTTCCATAAGCCTTTTAAATGGCTCAATATATGATAAAAAGGGATATTGAGGTCCTTGATGTTGTCGTATTAGAAAAAAATGAAGAAACCTACTTACTTTCCACTATTATAAAGTTAGACAATGTGTGGCTGCTCCAAAGTGTTGTAGTCTAAGTTGTAAATTTGAACCTTTAATTGGCAATATATATCTCAAATTTCATGTTAGAATAATATGTTATATACAAGATTTGAATATAGATAAGCATGACTATTTATAGGTTCAGGATTAAACCAACTGGATTGAGAAAATTTCTCTATTTATCTGCATTGACTCTATTCATTTTGTCCCCTACAATGATATTATGATTTCTCATCGTCTATAAGATAATCTTTGAAAGGTGTAAGTGGACTTCTCATACATTCAAAGTAGCCCTTAACTACTTAAGTTTTGTGCTTCGATATCACCTTTTAGATAGACAATCCTCCCTAATCAACTAATGTTATCATATATAATGTGATATAAACTATATTCTAAAGAATTGATTAAGATGATGATGTTCTTGACTTTTAAATGAGAGGTCATGTGGACCAATAATTGGCATCGGCATAGCAGTCTATCTTGATCTTCTTTAATCATACCTTTTCATATTTTTCCTTGGCTCATCTTGCATTGCTATCTTAACTTTGGGAAGCTTTGAAATATTATGTTTGAAGTTCATTTTCAAGGCACAAAACTAGAGATCAAATATGGAAAACATTTGATGATAACTTGGAACTAATATTAAAAGTTTAAGCCCAAACCTAGTAATAGATAATTTTTTATTGATAGAGGATCTCACAAATTACTAATATCCTAAAATTCAGCTTGAGATCCAATAAGGTAAAGAAGTTATTGATTTAAAATGAACCTGTGGACCGGTAATGGTCTTAGGTACAGAAACCTTTATTGATTTATCATGATCGTGCCTTTTGCTCTTTTTCTTTACTTGTTTTTTTCATTGGTTTCATATCCATACAAGCATTCATATATGATTTTTTCAATGACATACTATTTCAATAAATTTTCTTTAAAATATAACAAAATAAACATCAATTAAAAGTCACTTAAAATTGTTACTATAAGTCAAAGATGAAGCTTCAAATTACAGGCCAACAAATATTTTTTATGCATGAAGCAATTAGTCAACTACTTATATACCAAATTTGAAGTAAAAAATTATTTTCATGTAAAAGTTATAGAATTTTAATTGAAACAGCCTTCTGGGAACCATAAGACAGAAAATTGTTTTGACCCTGTCATGTTTGACTGACTATATCTTCCTTTCTAGACTTCAGATTGGAACAAGGTTTTTTGTGTATTCATCCTTATCTTGTATAGAAAAATACCATTATAATGAAAAAAAAAATCAAAAAAATCCTTTCATTGAGACAGTTTTACATTATATAAACATGAAGCAAACTGGACTTGACCCCCCTTGATTCACCTAAACATAACTTTCAATTTTTTTTTTTTTTTTTTTTTTTTTGAGAGTACGAGATGATTTTTTCATTAATTAAGGAAATACATACATAGTAGTTTGGTAACCTTCATAGATAGGTTTTACCAAATCAAAATGAGGAAAAATATCAAGAATTCAAGTAGCGCTCAAAGAACACAATATTTAGTCAAAGTCTGGTCAAACTGTTGTTGCTCTAGTCTTGTAAGGTACTTGAGATCTGTGATTTAGTGGTAATCTGTTTGCTTCAGAAGAGCAACTGTTCCTGCAAAATAAGTTCTTCCAAAAAGGTAACTCCATTTGATGTCCAATCGCAGCATATATCTCTGCTACCAAACCTGCAAAACCAAATAAAGAACTATTGCACCTCGCATCGAGGCAATACTCACGATGTATAGATCATCGTGGATGGTAGGGATCTTTGGGTCATCCGAAGTTTATGGCATTCGAAGAGTTGGTTATAGGATTGAGTGAAAGAGTCCGGCAGCTCCCATGACATAGAATCGCCATCCATAGATTATCCCTTATTAGTCCTCAGAAAAATCTTGTTTGAACCATGAGAAGAATAAGGGTGCCATAAGCATCAGCTAACATTCTCGTGAGTGTAGTACATCCGCCTCAGATTCGGCCGAATCGCTTTTCGCTGAATTCATGATGGTTGGAGTTAATGAACCAAAACATATAAAACATTTTTGCATGACTTCCCTTGTATATATATCTCGCCCAAAATCCTTTCTCTTGCCTTTTACGATTTCGTTGTCCCTCGATCATCTCTCCGACCTCATTATCGATTATGAGGGGGGACTTGACCTCGGTGTTCATGAAATCTCTCATCCCCATACAAAATTAACTTCATATCTATCCGCTCCTCTATCAAATTTTCTTTTTGATGACCTCACGCAAAGCTCCATGTACCCTACAAGCAAGAATTTAGTTAGAATGTGTGTAAGATAGATTAGAATTGAACAAAGTTAAAATACCCTTTGAAAAATACCAATTTGGTTCCAAAGACTGTCATAGTTGTCGTATTTATACAAATTTTATGTGTTTGTTGCACATAACTCAACATCATATTTGAAATGAATCTTGATCCAAGTTGTAGAAAATTTTTGTGACCATAAAGACATCTGCTTTCTAGACTTCCAGATATTCCATAAAGCTAAATAGATAATAGTATTGTTATATGGATTATTGGTTTGAAGTAACTGGATGATGGAACTTCTGTCATGAATACCAAAGTAATGCTCAAACCATCTCCAGAAATGCCTGAGTTTAGGGCAGAAGAAAATATGTTCCATACTTTCCACATTATTGCAATTAAGAGGACATAAGGGAGAAATATTTGATTCCTCTTGAAAAAGGTTTCCGTGCAAGAAACGCTTTTGTTTGCAATCACCCGATGAAGAAAGAGATTTTATTTGGAGAATAAGAATTCCAAACATTAGATATCAAGGATTTGAAGGCAGCAATATCCAAGTTCCAAGAATAAGCAGATTTGGCAATGCTAGCATTTTGATTTAGATAGTCATAGATAAGGGAAACCTTGTATCTAGATTTATTGCTTAGAAACCAATCAGATGCTGTATTATGAGCCACAGAAGGAGTTTTATCTCCCATAACATTCCTGATGTGAAGATATATCTTTTTATCGCCATCGCCATTAATCTTCCTTCTCGTGCAAGTCCAAGTAATCCATCCATTTGTTGTTCCAAAGATCTCCAATAGTAGTGATAGCCGAGGAGGCCCACCTTTTGTAAATCCGAGGATGCTTGAGGGCAAGAACATGATTAGGATGGTCTTTAAAGATAGGGGACCAAAAGATAGGCATTGCAAGATGAGCGAATTGACTTGAGCATAGGAAAAAAAGCGGAGAGATGTTATTCCAAGCTTTAATAAAATTTCCCATCAAAGGGAAGTATTGGGAGCAATATGGAGATCACAAAAAGCGTAATCGAAGAGCATGAGTCACGATGGATGCCCAAAGGATTACTTTTAGAAATCCAATAATTAATGAAGATAGAAGCAAAGACTTGAAGATCCATTAATAGCTTTCCAAATGAATTTACCAAAGAAGAGCTTGAGCTTGCTTATGTAGAATTTTGCAGCTTGAGACCACCCTCTTTTTTTTTTTTTCGGCAATAGTATCCCGCTTAACCCGGTTATTTCCATTCCAAATGAACGCCTAATGATCCTTTCAATTTGCTTATAGATAGATGCCGGAGCCACCGGCAGAGGAAAAAATACACATGTGAGTCGGCAAGCACAAAGATTGGCAATTACAACTCTCCCACCCAGAGATATACTATTCCTATAAATATGAAGCTTGGCACGGATTTTATCAACAATAGGGTCCATAAACCAGAGAGATTAGCATTCAAGGATAGAGGCATAGTATACCAAGCAATTTAGTAGCTTGATTAGTACTAATGACATTAATCCCCGCAATTTGAGAGTTTGGAATATCAAAATGATGCTACATTTATCCAAATTTAAATGTGTATTCCGGATGCAAACCCAAATCTTTGATAATATTTAAAAAGCGTAGATATTGTTAAGATCATTCTTGAGGAAAGTAAAGGTATCATCAGAGATATTGAAGCATACTTAGAGAGTTGACATTATCGTGAGCCTTCAAGCCAATAATATTTCCATTATTTTGATGAAACATGACTACTTTAGTCGCCAATTCACCACAAGAATGAAAAAGGTAAGGAGCAAGAGGGCAACCTTGTCTCACCCCTTTAGTGAGAGTAAAGAAAGTAGCCGGGGAACCATTGATAAGAATAGCCGAAATGGATCTTTGATTGAGTCCCATAATTAACTTAGTCGATCAGGGTCAAACCCAAGCTTAAGCATAGCAAAATTGATGAAGTCCCAATTAATAGTATCAAAAGCCTTTTAAAATCAAGTTTAAGGAGAATGCAACTCCCCGATTTGAGACTTTGTTCCAAAGCAAACCCTCCATGGCGCCCACATAGTTTTCCAAGATAAACCTATTTGGCAAGAATGCTTCATTGATTCAAACTTATGACCTTTTTGTAGATGATCTTTTATCCTTGATGCAATAATCTTAGCACAAATTTTGTAAGAGGTATTAGTTAGAGAAATAGGCCTCCAATCAGAGAAATTACTAGGTTTATCAACTTTAGGGACCAGGGTGATAAAACCACTAGAGATAGATGGATGTAGATGGCCCGAGTTCCAAAAACCTTTGATAAAAGCCATTAGGTCAAGCTTGATTGTATCCCGTAAATGTAGATAAAATTTCGAGGGAAGCCATCCGCCCCCAGATGATTTACCATGCTTGAAACTCTTTAGAGTAGCTAAAACTTCCTCTAAGGTAGGCAAAAGTCGCTTTCTGTAAGAATCCATTTTAGGGTGATCTGATCAATAAGATCCATGAAATTCCTAGCTTTTGTTGTCTCAGATATATCACATGATATTTCACGGGTGAAAAGCTTGGAATATTTGAGGGAAAAGAAATTGGAAATGTCTCCGGATTGTTCAAAGTAGAACCATGATCATCAAGCACATCAAGAATAGAATTTCGAAACACCTAGATTTAGCCGCTTCCTGAAAAAAATTTGGAACAACCTCAATCCATTTCAAGAGCATACTTGATCTTGCATTTAATAGCAGCCCCTTTTGCTTCAAGCTCTTCAATGAGTTTGATCTGCCTTTCAATATCTTCTTCTTGAATATGCAGTAAAGCATTAAGAGGATTGTTTTGAAGAGCCATTCTAATATCCCTCATTTTCTGAAGGAGCATGTTTTTTTCAGCCATTTTAGATTTATGGAGGGAATTAGACCAAGATTTGATCCAAGATTTAGAGGATTTAATCTTGAAGTAGAAATCCTTCATAGAATTATGATCTGTAACAGGAGGCATGCTGGAATAAAATGTTTTGAATTGATCACAAAAGGCCTCAGAGTGAGAAGACTGGTGTTGAACTTATAAGGAATATTACCAGCTCTAGGAAGAGAGATTTGATGATTAGTACAGAGGAACTGAGGTTGATGATCTGAAATGGAGACAGACTCATCAGATATAACATAGGCATTATCCCAGAAATTTGAATTGGAAGCATTCAGATAAAATCTGTCTAAGGCACAGTAAACTCTAGCCTCACCCTTTCTCTTATTTGACCAAGAGTATTTGGCAGTAGAGGAGGGAATAAGAATGAATGAATTTTCATCCAAAAAATTATTCCAGTTGTTTTTTTCCAGCCTTGACATGTTAATCTTACTTCCAAGCTTTTGATCCCAAGAAGGAGTATTATTGAAATCACCTGCAAGTATCCAATCTGAAACCACTTGATTCTTAATCCAATTATTTATGTCAACCCAGAGAGCTTCTCTATCTTTAGGATTAGTTGAAGCATAGATATTGATAAGACCAAAATAATTATCCCGGACCTTAAAAGTCGTGACCTGCCACATATTAGTAGGGCTATTATAAAAGGATATATTTTCCATGTTTTTCCAAATCATGCAGATACCACCCGAGGTTCCATTAGCTTCTATCCAAATGGAGCTACTGCCAGGGATTATCCAATCACCTAGGTTAGCACACTCAAATTTTTGGAGTTTATGCTCTTGGAGAAGAATGACATCAGCTTTGTAGGTCTTAAGCTGTGAAATAACTCTTCTTCTCTTTAAAACACCTTTTATCCCTCTTAGATTCCAAGAAACAATCTTCATTAGGCTAGATTTGAAGCAAGTAAATAGCAGAAATTATAGCCTTTTGTTTTTCCCTTTTCCCCTTTTTTCTTTTTTCTTTTGTTTACTTCTGGTGTTGTTTGCAGGAGCATTTTTGGGGACAGAGACAATGGTTTTTTTCCTACCCCTGGAGTTCTTGGAAGAGTTCTCTTTAGAGATATCTTTAGTCAATTCCTCACTGGGCTGATAGCTGTTTAAGTAATATTCATAGTCCCAGTTACTTTTATCATTTAGATCTACATTTTCTTTGTAATTCTCAAAATCACTTTCACTTTCAGTTTCAGAAGATGCACCACCCGGAATGAATTCAAATAATTTATTAACTGGAGGAGAGTTAATCAAATTATAAGCATTACCATTTTTATTAGCATTAATGCAAGCATCATTTATACTTATTGGATTGAGAACTTGCCTGGATAAATTGATGTCATCTATCCTTAAGTTGAAGTCTGGATTTTGAGCAGAAAGTTCAGGTGTCTCAGGAACATACTCAACATCATAATCTCCCTCATCTGTAACCTTTTTTCCCCTTTGATCATCTGCTACAAGGGGATGGAACAATCACTCTTATCCCCAACCATTTTTTCCTTTGAGAAATCTATGGTGGCCAACCGTCCCCAAGAATGTCTCCTCTAGATGGAGAAATGATTTTGGGATAGGGAGGGAGGGCTATCAGGAATGGTAATGTCAATGAGATCAATGAAAGAATCTTTTGGTTTTTGTTTATATGCAAGCTTTGGAGAATGTTTGGGCATGGGAGGAGCCTGATCCTCAATGATGGTCTCAGAAAATTTAGGTATCTGATTGACAGAATTGGGATGCAATAGCTCAATTTGGTCTGCAGGAAGGTTAGCAAAAACAGCAAATTGATTTGAGCAGAAAATTACCTGCTGATCATCCCTCAGAGGTTGTTGTAGATGAGGATGACTTATTTTTAGCAGAAAGATCTTCTTTTGGAATCTGCTGAGATTGATGCTGAAGTTGCTGGTATTGCTGTTGATGCTGTACTTGCTTGGGTTGCTCAGAATGTTTATGAGTAGGAGCTGGAGCAATAACAGAATCAACTTGGTGCTTTGCTGAAGTATAGTTTCTGATTGTGAGACTATTTCTTTTCTTGTTCATAACTGTACTGATCTCAGAAACTTGATTGTTTTCCTTTACCTCATTTGATTTTAATGAGTACTTGTTTTGTATTTCCATAGTTAATGAATCTCTCGTACCCTTGGAGGGCTTCCAAATTGGTAAACCCCAATTTGATTTTGAATTTGAGGTGCTTGGAAGGTGGTTGAGATTGAATCTAGACTCTCGAGCTATTTGAGATAAAGTAGAATGTAAGTCTATGCCAAAATCAACTTTGGATTTTCCTTTTAGCATATATCTTTGATTATCTGTCAACCTTGATTTGAATAAGGAAGCATTGTCAGTCCCAGATCTGCTTTTGTTGAAGTTATTATCAGGAGGTTGTTCCTTTTCCTTTTCCATCCTCTTTTTTACAATTCTTCTTGCACTCCCATTAACTCTATTCCATGGAATGAAAGGCTCTGCCATATCCTTGTTAATTATTCTCCCATTATTTTTGGCCCCAAGTGAATCGTGAGCTCATTTTCCTTGGATTCCTTGAATTCCTTGATTCCCTAACTTGGTATCTTCAAGCCCGCAATAACTGCATACCAAAAATGTCTGGAAATGCATTTAGAGCAATTTGGAGGCAAACCAGCCCACCTTAGTTGAAGGGAGGAATTTTGGCTAAAGCAGTCAGTGAAGGGAATAGTGGTGGGGATATCTTTTGACAAATCAAGATGGACATAAGCAATTGGAGGTTTGTAGGGAGCATAAACAGTTGAGATATAAGTGCCAAATGAATTGGTGAGAGAGATTTGAAGGAATCCTCATTCCGATAAGAAATTGGGTTTAAGCCATAAAAAGTGAGGTTGAAGCAACACAAGAGTTATTCAAATCGAAGTGGAAAGCTTGGGATTCCATTTTATGAAAGAGATATGAAAGTTTTCATAAACCAAAGTTCCACTATGAAGTAGGAAATTTGTGACTTATGGTTACCACATTCTATCATGATGTAAGGATAGCTTAACCAATGAAACAACATTTATGGATATTCCTTTTGCAATGAGAGCAAGTGGGACCACGGGTTAGCTATATTGATCCCTCGTTTTATTTACTTTGAGAACTACAAACAGTATTTTGAAAGACATTTCATTTTCTCAAAGAGCATAGGAGAGTTTAAGTGAATACCATGAACAAGTAGCAAGCTTAGATCCAATTTGAGGCCGTTCATTTATAAGCAAAGTTGTCCCGTGCGTCGAGAATTGACTTCAAAGAAGAGGGCTATTTGGACACCATAAGGCATTGGAATGCCAAGAGGGATCAATTGGCAGCATAACACCAAGAAAGTTGGGATCTTTCGAGAGATTATCCCATATTGGAGTGCGATCGAAAAGAGGCTCCATTATTTTCCTTTGAAGAGAAAGGTCCCAAAATTACCGAAAGGAATGAAAGCGAGCCTTTGGACGCAGATATCTTTCAAATTTGCAAGCGTAGATTCCTCGATCTTCCTTTTGAAGCCCGTAGCGAGAAAGAAACGGTAGAGAACTTGGCTTTAGGTTAAAATGGCTCTTCATTTCCGCCATAATGAAGCTTCGAGGTAGAAACAACAAAGGGGAAATTGAGTCGATCAAAAGCGTGGGATGGACGGAAATGAGGGAGAAAGTGAAAATGCATGTGAAAGATGGAAAAAAAAGCGAGAAAGATCGATTGTAGACTAAATTGCCTCACAAATTACCATAATGCAAGATCCATAACACATGGTAGCAAAACCAAGCATGAATTAGACAGAGAATACCTTCACAAACACCGATTTTCGCCCAATCACGGTGAACTCGAAGATACCAAAGCGGGACAATTCTTGTCACCAATGAATTCTTCTAACCAAGCTTCAATAATTTCATTTCAAATTCTTCCTCAACTCGGTACAAAAGTGTATTCTGGATGAAACAGGTTATCTGGGAAGAATTTCCTTAGAATGAGATCCTCCCACAATTGTGATGCTAAGCCCTTTAAAAAACCACAAGTCAATCTGGGACCATCAATTAGAATGGTGAAGATTGGGGTATCCATATGGAGCTGAGGACTTCGCGAATCATCAGAGATTGCTAGCCTCTACAAGGCTAGCCTGCAATTCAGAGGAATTCGTGATCAGAGAAGGCAAAAATTCAAATTTTCAAGCAAGTTTCGGCCAAGAAAGGGTTTCAAACAGAAAATGTGGGATAAAGACAAAAGAGTAAAGAAAAAGGGCGCTCGTCATTTTTTCCCACATGAGGGGTTCCTACTTCGTCTTTTTTCTTTTCCAACTTTCAATTTTAGGGGTATATGCATTTTTAACTATTTTTTCTGTGCAACATGACTGGCATATATTAACGTGTAGAAAGGGTTTAACTGAATTTTATGCTATTGATTTTATATGAATTTTAAAGTGAACTGTACAAATGAACCATTTATGGTCCATCAAGGGACAACTCTGGTGTTAAAATGGATTGAGTTGGTGCTCATGTACAAATTGAGTTGGTGCTTAATTTCTAGTTTACAACTGAGGTCAGTTGCTTCCAAAAAAGGAAGAATTGTTATGAATATGGTAGCTCGGGGGAGTGGTCTTGGACGTTAGTCTTGATGGACTAGCATGGGTGTGCAAGAATGGCAAATTATGGGCAAAGCAAGGCAAATAAATAGCAATGAAACCTTATAATGGTTATGGTTAAATAATATCTTGGAGGCAAGATATTATTTAATGGTTAAAGTTCTAGAGTTTAAATATAGTTGAGCCAAGATTGTATTCTTATATTCAAAAGTCAAAGATAAATATTAAAATAACTAAAGCCAAAATTAGTTTGAAAGGAAAAGATAGAACCAAACTATGAAACTATAAAAGAAGTGATGGGCATGAATAGTTATTATTAGGCGACCACTTTTTTAAACAAACTACTTTAGCTTTAACTTTAATTCGAATATCTTCTTGACCATGTGACCGCATTCATATTTTGTTAGACCGCCCTTGCTTGTTACTTTGCTATTGCCAGCAAAGCCTTTCATTGCATTCTCGCCAGCCTTACCGAAAGTGACCCGGTTGGGCGGTGAACTACCAAAGACTGGTTAATGCATCTGGATCTAGCTCTAGTTTTGGTGAACTAAGAGCTTGACCAATCTGAGTTATTGGTGTAACTCGTATGCTATGTTTATTGGTCTATGCTTATTTGTCGTCTTATTTCATACTTAGCTCATTTTGTCATTGCTAACTGTTTATTCTTTTAAATGTGTAGCAAACCTGGACAATTTACAGGTTATAAGATTATGATTTGTTTGAAGAAGTCTGGTATTCTATTTAGAAGAGATAAAAGGTATGGTCCATTGTTGTGAACCATAACAATTGGTATCAGAGCCAGGCTATTCCTAAAGTTTGCAAAGACTTCCGGTTGGTGCTGGAGATTGAAAACAGGAATAGAGAACCTTATTCTATCTATTCTTGATATTTGTAAATCATCTAGTTGGTGCTAGTGATTGCAAACTGGAATAGAATTCCTCCTCCTGAGAATCTAAATGATCTTCTTTCTATGAATTTAAAAATTTGACTTTTGGATCCTTCTTTCCAATCCGATTCTACCCAGAATAATCAATCTTTGGATATCGGTATTGTTTGTTGTGGGAAACATATAGGTGCAGATGATTGGTGACGTGGAATAAGCAGAGGGAACTGAGCCTAATCTTCCTGATCAATCCATTTCATTTACCAAAATGGATCTCCTTCCAATCAAGCCTAATCAAACTAACAATCCATCTCCTTGGCCAGGATGGATCTCCGTTGAAACCTTTTCTGCATCTACAGTGGTGGACGGATCAATCTTTATCTGAACTCTTTATCCTTGACAAATCTTGAACTATTCCAAATTCTAAACAATGTAAAATGCGGCCCATTAGTAAGATGTCTTAATAATGAACATCTGTCTGTAAGGAATTGTAGTTTAAAAGTAGAGGTGACTTCAAAATCTGTTAACAGATTTTAAAGGATTTATGCCTTTAGAGAAATTGTAAATCTTCTTTTTTATTTTGTGAGGGTGTTGGAGTGCGTGTCAGGGAACGCCGCATCTTATGCCGCATGCGGCGTTCCCTTCCCCCTTGCGGGACTTTTTTTGGTGTGCGTGTGGTCTTTTGTCTTCCTCCTCTGCTACGGTATTTCAATTTTCAAATTCCAGTGGGAAGAAGCAGCATAGGCGGGCGGTGATGGCCCTGGGCTGGCCCATGCTTCTCTAACGGCGGAAATGATTTTCGTACATTTGTCTGCGATGGCAAGACACCCATTTTTTCCTTCGGCCCCTTTTGAGGTACCTTTTTCTCGGTTCCTTTTTTTTGCCAGCTACATTCAACTAGGAAAATGCTGAAAGAAGCAATAGGTTTACGCACAAAGGGTCGCCTTTAAAAAGGATTTGGCGCTATGGAGCTCCATAGCGTAAGAAGAGGTTGCCATGACTCATTATGCATGCCGTAATGGGAATTGATCTGAATTTAAGGTGGGTCTTCAATCACATTGGTGAGCCAGACAATCATAAGACCAATCGGGTAATAGTTTTGTAAGTCACCCCCTCTTGTAGATTTGCGAATGCGGATGAAAGATGCTCGGCCGGTTCTGTGGAAGCAAGCCAACCATTTGATAGTAGTATCGGGGTTAAATCGGGATGCCCCCTCTCCCCAACATTGTTTGGGCTTTTACATTGATCAATTGGAGAGTCTGGCTTGTCGATAATGGGGGCGATGGAGCTCACCTTATCTATCAGATCATCGATGACGTTAATATATGCCGATGATGTGGACCTCCTAGCTTACACACCAGGCGTAGACATGCGACATCTCGATGCCACGGACACATTCTCGCCAAGCGACCGATATGCGTCAACTTGGCCAAGACTAAGGTGGTTTTCATATCATCTTCCCGCGTCAGCCAAGGTCCCTCCTTCGCCATTAAGGTATCGAATGGGAAGTTGCATCCACATACAAGTATTTAGGGAGTGGAGTTCCTTCTACTATGCACTGGGACATATCCATACGGCTACAGTGACGGCAGGCCGGAAGGCACTATATGAAATGCAAAACAATAGTCATAGAGCGGAGTTGTATGATTGGGCCCATCAGTCCACACCTGCTCAAGGTCTTAGTAGAGCCCGTCCTTTTATAATGGTGGAAGTATGGGGCCCGATAGTATCACTTGCTTGCTACTTGGAATGACTTGGAGCAGGTCCGTAAAGCCTTCTTAGTAATGAAAGCACTAGGGTGAAGTCCACAGCCCCATATCAAATTCTACCGCAGAGACAGATTCTTGCCTCTTCAAAGGCTGACCCTTGATCGCCACATTGTCTATTTTCGGGAAAGGTGGTCAATATGGACGATGCTCGCCTCCCTAAACTAGCTTATGTCATGGTAATGGGGCAGGCCCACCAAGGCCTGGGCCGAGGGAAAAAAGAGAGCTCAATGGTTGGCTAGATGGAATGTGCAGGAGCACAAAGTGCATACATATGCAAAGAGGCGATCGCCATAGCTTGAGGTAATATCTTGACGCTTTGCTTCCTCAAGAAGTTTGGGATGCCAATGCCCCCTAACATGTCAAGACAAAGACACTATCATCGCTTACATAAATCCCACATTGAACGAGGCCCTTAATGCTACCTGGCACCCACTTGCCCATGAAAAGGTGTGAGACTCATTGCCTCCATTCGCATTGAGGGGCATCATCTTCGGTGGGAGACGGGTAGATGGATTGGTGAGCCACGCCAGACGGGCTCGTCAATGCCGCCAAATGGGAGTCATTGAGGATGAATCTCATACCCTTCAAAGTTGCCCAAAGATATGATCAAATTGCGCCGCTATCTGCTGAGTTGGTCAGGCCTGCCAGCCATTACATGTGACATTGAGCACGGCATCCGTACGGGTGCTTTGGGATCATACCTTCGAGAGGTTATGGACATGCGAGATCAGCTATGTCCTCCGCACACACTTGACATGTATATATACATTGGTGTATACTTATGCTTTGATTGAAGATTCTTATTTATCGCCACGGTTTTCCCTCGAAACCCTTGGTGGGGTTTTTAACCCGACGGTAATAAGTTTGCTGCGGCCCTAATGGGTCCCATAGATCGATTGGCCTCGATTGGACGATAAAAAAATCATTCTCATTCTCATTCTCATTCTTATGCTTTCTTGCTTTCTTCCTATTTTTGTGATGTTGGCAGATGGCTTCGACCTCCATAGCTGGGCATGTGTATGCTGGAGTGGTTGCCTTTGCCGGTTAGACACATGTTTTAGCATTAAACTATCTTGATAAAACTATGATATTTTATTTTCTATAATGGTTTGCCAAATTGTGCAGACTAAGAAGCAAGGCATTTCTTGGTGCCAATATCTCATAAGCAAGCAGGGTAAGTAGTTTAATTTTGCTTCTTATCTTTCCTTTCAAAAACTGATGCAGGTTGTTGATACAGATTAACTGGGCTTAGACATATCGATTGTGCTTTAAAGCTAATAGAGAATAATAGTTTAGGTTAGCAATCAAGATGAAATCATAGATGTTTTGCTTGATATTCTTCTCTTGCAGATCAAGGAAGAGATCGGAAGCCGTTCAACTAAAAAGGAATATGCAAACATGCTATTGCGAGCAACGGCTTCCATTAGTGAGTACAAGAGTTGTTAGAATGGATGTATCTGGATACAAGGTGCTAGCTTGGTCATACAAATTTTGATCTTTACACAGGTTCAAGGTGTAATACAACAACGGATTTCAGAATATGCCAGGAAGGAGCCCCTGCCCTCATTTGCACGATCTGGTTGTGCATATTCGATGAAGGTTTGGTTTCTTAGCTTGAACCTTTGGCATTTTGAAATATACGAGGATGTGTTATTTGAAGAAAGGGTTGTGCATTTACAGTAATGTGTATTATTTAGTCTTTCCATCCTTATTCTGGCTTATACTTTGTCATATGCTTACCTTGGGTGTGCCTACTTTTATTCAGATTTGCCAGTATGACTAACTATTTGACCGCTTCTTTCCAGCATCATCATCAGCATAAATATTAAATCTTGCTACATTAATTGATCCATTGTAAGGTCAGTAATTTCATACGGTATAGTATTGTTGATTGATATTTTAAAATATTAGGTGGATGAAGAACAATGACGTAAGATGGTTTGGCTTACCATCATTTTTTTTATATAGGTATACATGTCTGTATGATGCACTGCACCGCAAACTTATTTATAAAGCTGATTTCAGTAGCAGTGGCGTGTGCAATGCAGGGCATGAACACATCATGCAAAACAACTTAGCCATTTGCTAAAATACAAAAGGAAGGAATGAGAAAGGAACTCGAGGCTTGCTGCGTTGTGTTATTCCAAGGCACCGACTTCTGCCCTTTTTATACTAAACATGAAAGCTTGTGACGTTGTTGCCGACTTAAACATGAAAGCATGAATTGCATGATGTTTCTGTTAAGCCTATGTAATGAATTTCAACAAACCTGTCACATACGTGTCCATCCTTATCCTCCAAGTAAACAGGTAAGCTAATCTTTGCAACATGACAGCTTGATGGTTTTATGGAGGGTTCCTTGATCAGAGTAGCTCAGGCACATCGAGAGAGCGTGGTTTCAGATCAACTTCAGAGCTTTTTGAGGATCCAATAGGTATGCCAAATGTGGTTCCCGTTGTTCCCAGCTGTATTATTCGTGTCATTGAACCCCTAATTTATCGTCAGAAGCGCAGGAGCGGCTCAAGTTTAATATGTCTAGAGAGACCATCAGTTCTTCCTATTTGCATATTAGACCTTGACAATTTTCTGGAGTAGACTTGGTTTTCTGTCTTTTGCAAATTAGACACGTCAATGCCAGTCTCTTCCGACAAAGCTAAATTCTTGCCAAGGCTGAGACTATATTTAGAGACAATATGATAAGGGTGCTACTTTCCAGAAAAAAAACTGGGCATGAAATTTTCAACTTAGCAAGAACTAATATAGAAAATTTGGGTGGCAGTTCTGCAAAACCAACCCAAAGAAGTATATGCTTTTTTGCTAGCTTGAAGTTGCAAACCTAATTATTTGAAGGGCTTCAAAAATCTTGGCATGCAGGCAACATGGCTTGCTGGTAAATGAACTGGCAGCAGGGCTTTGATGTACTATGTTACGAGCATGTTATCAAAAGTATACGTAGAGATAGAGGGTCATCCATTATTTCTTTTACTTCGAAGCAGATTTGTGCAAATCTTACCACCAGAAGGGATATATTTCTATGTCTATGATGCACTCATATCCTCTCGCTCTCTTCTATATCATTCTAGCATGTTGTCATTATCTACTTAGGTCTTTAGCAATTCATTGGGAGATCGAGGCATTGATTATTATCTCTCTAACACAGAGGCACTGTACCTTCCATTTCTTCTGCTCATATTTACGTTTATTTCATCCTTGATGTCCTTTTTTTTTTTTTTTTTTTTTGAAGAAAGCTTTTGAAGAGGAGTTTGACGGAAACAAATTAGGTGCTACAACAATACAAGATTGTAGTTAGAAAGGTGAATGTTCAAACCCACATTTCACTTCTGGAATGCTCCTTTTCCCATATGTTCTAGAGTCTTACAGTGTTTTCCCGTGTTTTCCTGTCATACTTTTGTTGTCTGACATAACCTTCATTCTTAGTATATAGGTTTCCTTCTCTCATGTGCCAAAGATCTTCCATTTCAACTATACAGAGTGGAACAGACTTCTCTATCTGCTAGCTCTAACATGTCTATATACATTTGATGATTTTTGGTAAATGTTTGCTTCCACAGAGTGCAAATTTGAAAGGAATATGCTGCTTTAAATATTCGCTCCAGGGTAAAAGTTTCTGCTTTTCAAAATTTTTAGCTGTAAAAGCATGTATATCTACTGCATTTACAAAGAGTCTTTTTAATTCTTAAACATACTCAATCTTAACATTCTTTTTAGTTTGAGGCAGTTTACTTTGAAGCTTTGCAAAATGCACAGGTTAATAAGTTACCATCTCTATTTTTTTTCAAAGCTTACTTTTTAATCTTTCTAAAGTTTGAAGAAGATGACTACAAGCCTGAAGTACTTATTGAAGGTACTGAAAAGAAAAATCAGGATACTATGATGTACCATAGGATGTCTAAGCTATATGAAACACATGGAGAACTTTGCTGCAGGTAGTTGACAAAGGCTCAGTGCACGAAGCACTTCGAACCATTTCTGTTCTTTTCATCTTGTAGCAGGAGCTATCTTAAAGTTTACGAATGTACTTCTAAGCTCAGAAGCATGTTTAGAGCAACTACATCTTCAAAAGTATTGGCAGGAAGGATTGCTGTTGTTTTAAGGTTTATATCGGTGCTTTTAAGCTCACAAGTTTTGCTGCCTCCAGATGCTGACGATCTTACCCACTAATATTGTTTCTCCTCTCTAGCAAAACGCCAAAGGAACAACATTCTAGCATTTGTCCATTGAGAGCTTTGGAATCATCATGTTAAAAACAAAATAAGTACTTCAGCAATTTCCTCAGGTCCTTAATGAGTTATCTTTATTTGCATGTGATGTTGCAGGAAGGCAAGCTATCAACATGGCAAATGAGTTTGACATGATAAATAATTGTGTTTTATTTTTTTGCTATTGTTGTGCTCATGGACGTTGAGCCTTTTGACTAAAGGCAAATGGTACTTAGACAGGATCTCTATGTCCACCTTCTGAAGGAAATACGAAATATCCTCATAGAAAATCAAGTCCTTTTCTTGGCCTTCATCTGTGCAACTGTAGGCTTTTGTAATCTTTTATCCTCATAGGATAAAAATATCTCAATCTTAGCCTTTTATTGCAAGTGTTCTTTTGGTCTTTGTATTCAGCATGATGCAAATGATTATGAATGGTTGCAAATCTCTGTCTAAGTCATCTTACATGTTCAATTCTATGGATAAGCGCACGATACAATACAGTTCATACCAACAGCAAACCATATATCCTTTCATTATGGTATTAGGCTACTACTTATGTGTAATCTAGAAACCGAAAGCAATGTATCTCAAGTTCTAGGTTGTTTGGCTGCATGTTGTTCTCTTGATTTATTTCTTTCATTTTTGAGAGGACCAGTCCAAGGGATAAATTCAGTTTGTTGTCCTTACTGTAGATGTTAAATTAAGTGAAGCATTTGGTGTAATGCAGATTAAGACAATTTGAAGTCAAGCATCAAGTCTAGGTGCTGGAAGAAGCAAAATATGTTTGAACAGTGGCACAATTATTAATTTAAAAGGTAGTATACAGAATGGCTGATAGTTTGTTTTTTTATGTGTGGTGTCCACATTTATTTAATTCATACCTTCCTTATGTTCCTAACAAATGCAAGTCTGGAATAGATGTAGGAAAAAAAAAAAATAGAATAGATTTATAATCTAAGTTAACATGCATGTGTAGTTCAATTCCACCAGGCTTACTGTAATACCTTCATTAAGGTGTTGCTTTTTTTTTTTTAAAGGTTGAGCCTGTTCATATTTTGTGGGCATGTGGTGGTTGTAACCACATTGATATGCCCCTGTAGCTATAATACACCCTCATGTAGCAAAGCATTCCTATCAAACAATTGGCCTGTTGCCTTGAATCAGTGCCACATTTCAGGATTTCGATATATCTTTGAAGATGTGCATGTGTGAGATATTCCATTGTTATAAAAAGAACAATTACTCATTCGATTGGACTTCCCTCACATTTTGGGTAAGTTATGTGTTATTTTGCACAAGTGGTTCAATTCCACCATGCTTACTGTAATACCTTTATTGATTATAAGGTGTTATTTCATTTTTTATTTTAGGTTCAGCCTGTTTAATTCAATTTAATAGTTACTCCAAAGAACATGCCCCCAAAAAGAGAAGAATATACAAAAATTGTTAGATAACAATGTATTGGAAGATTGAGTTACTCTAAGAACTTTGACAAAACGAATGACCACAGATTACTTCACTGTACTAATTTCATAGTAAAATTCTTTTTATGTGCATGGAGCAGTTCAATATAGTCTAATAAGATGTTAAATGTTAAATGTTATATTTGGGAACTTTATACAACTTATTAGAGTTACTTCACCCAATGAACTCAAAACGCATTATGTTATCAATGCTAAATCATATATTTGGGATTTCGTTGGTGTTGAGAAATAACATGTATAGTTGAAATTCTTTGCCATGCTATTTTTTGTTTTTTTCAAATATTTGAATCCTCTCCACTATGCTTAACCTACCCTGTTCTATTCTATGCTATCCGTTCCCTTATATTTGCACATCGACCATTAATGCATGGCATCACATTCCTATTTGTTTGCAGCCCAAGCATATGGGGCATGCTTCCTACCTACTACATTCTACCAACAAGTCATTCCATTTAACCCACACATCGTATTACATCTATGTATTCTGCACGTCCACAGCTAATGCCCGGCATCGCCAGGCACACGTTTCTAGTCTATTTTATGATTGTATTGCTTCCTTCTAATGAATGATCATGCCATTAATAGTTGCACAATGGTTGGTGCCATAAGTATTGATGTTAAAGGATGACGTTGAAATTCTAGATTGGTGTCTAGAGTTTTGAGCAGTAGTTGGTGCTACTTGTTGGAGTCGGTGCTTCAACGAAACTCTTGATCTTTTCTTAATCTTGCCTTTATCTTAAAACTTAAATTTTATCTAGTAGATCTTAAGCTTTGCCAATATATCTTAAAAGAATAATCAAATCCTCCCTGGATCTTTATCTTAATCTTTAGCCATAAATGTTGTGATTGTCATAAATAGTTGGTGCTATTTATGAGATCATAATACTAGCCTTTGGTCCTTAACACTAGAGTTGTCCCGGGGACCATTTCTGGTCCATGGACCAGAAATTGTCCACCATACCCCCTGCCACTTAAACCGATATATCTCACAAGAGAAATTTTAATTTTAAAATATACCACCACTATTTGAGTCTTCACTTGATTCTTAACGACCTGTGAGAATTTCATGACCACTGGATTCACCTTTATATTGGTACTAGAAAAAGTTTAGCGTTCTTTTTTCTTTGGGATTAAATTTCATGGTTTATAGCATGTAGTTGGACATTTCGTTGGGATTAAATTTAGAAAAAGTGCCGCCGCGTTCTTTTCGGCTTTTCGGGGATTAAATTTCATTGTTTATAGCATGTAGTTGGTCATTTCGTTGGGATTAAATTTCATGGTTTATAGCATGTAGTTGGACATATATGGCTGTTCCTTAGTTCTGGAAGGATTTGTTGACGCCAGCGTTATTTGTCTACAAATATCTCCCATGTTGATATGTCCAGGAAATTCAATAGGGCCAGATTTGTATCTCCCATGTTGATATGTCCGTGAAATTCAATAGGGCCGATTTGTTGATGCGTTTGCTATTTGTCTAAAATATCTTCCATGTTGATATGTCTAGGGAGGGTCTGTAAATGGCTCTTTGCCAAGCTCCGATGGAACCATGCAAGATAACCAATGCTTCGAAGAAGATATACCTTATTATTGTTTGTTCACAAATATTGTATACATGTTTGGTTCACAAATATTGTATACATGATTGCTCCCTTATTGTTGTTTGGTTCACAAATATTGTATACATGTTTGCAAAGATGAGCGAAGCAATGCCAAGCATCAATTGTATGTCTATATTATATGTCCGTCTACACTATAGTGTATTTGCCATTGGTCCAGAGGAAAATGCAAATGCGTAACATTCTCTTTGTCTACTTATTTAAACTATAGATATTCCTCATCCGGGTTAATCTCAATAATTTTTTAAGTTTGGAATTGAGACATTTGCAATCACCTACTAAATGAAACAAAGAATAATAAAATGTCCAAGCCTAGTAGAGATCTTGTTGTGATTGTGGAATGAACACCCGATTTATACTATATATTAACACAAGCAATATCAATCTGATATTCCAACAAATGCAATGATTTGAAATCTGCGGAATGAACACACGCAGCTTATACTATTTTAAGAAATCACATTTCTATGGCAAAATAATGATGGAACATTTTGAGAGCATCTTTTTTAAATTTCACATCTCGATACATGCACGTAACTAAGGTCGCCACATATATATATCCCATAGCTTGTAGCATGGAGCGGGATCGTTCCTAGATGTCTTCGGCTTTCCGGAAGGAGAGCCCCATCGACCAAGATGGTGAAGGCAATGACCATACAAAATTCTTGCAATTCCAATTGCTTTTATCTCACTAATAAGATTGTCAGTGTCGTGCACTGGGATAGCGTGGTGCAAGGAGAAACCGGAGAGTCTGGGTGTTCCATCCCATCAATCAAAGGCGCATCAGCATAGCCAACTTGATTTTTTATATCCCAAGTGAAAGTCGACAAATTTATTATTAGTATGAACATAATGTCTTCACAAGAGCCTCCTTAAAATCTCAATTGCCAAAACCAAAGGAGAAACCCAATGGCTACCTTTGCGATGTTTACATCAAGCGAAAAAGGCATCACTTTGAAGCCTTGCCTTTGAGATTTTGGTACCTTCAAGAATATTTCTACTTGAGCGATTATACCTCATTGGCTTTCAACAAGGCGGCATGCGAAGAGCGGACATAGAGAAAGTTCTCCAAAGAAGAACTCCACCAGCCACCACCTTTGCCAAAGTTTGTGTATTCCCGCGGGGCATCTCATTATTAGACCCCTTCACTCCAAGCAAATCCAAACAAGTCGCTTGAGAAGCAAGTTGTGTGCCACCACCAACCGTGTGCCAACCCGTAAACATTTCATGCATAATGTTAGCGTAAAGTTGTACACTATCTTCTACTTGTCTTCTACACATTAGCATACAATAATCATGCAAATTCTTATGTTGATCGCAGACCTAACATTACCTCGATTGATGGTATAGTAACAGATATGCAAGTCACATACCACCATTTATTGCCTCCATAATGTTGATGCGGTGTGAGCTCTCAATGTTCGGGAAAGAATCTTGGCCGTTGCTATAAAAATGGCCGATACAAATATTGGATGCATGTGCATTGAAACCACCAACTTATCTAGCCATATACCGATCCAACAAGATTTTAGCGTTCAAATTTCTACAAGAGTCGAGCATGAAGTCTTCAAAATCTTGGTTACCACCTCTTTCCTTTTATGATAGCCTCACATACTACTGGTTTACCTACCCTCAATTCAATTTATTGTTTGTAGGCTTTTTATCCGCACAAACGCTGCCGCAAGAGAAGCATATCCATAAGCACAACCGATAGCTAAGAAAAGCAAAATAAGAGATGCAAGTTTTCCCCGCTTTTAGAAGAAAAAAACACTGGCCAAGTTTGTAAGTGTTGACCCTAAGTTATTAATGTACACTTTCTCTTATTTGAGTGCCTTGGTAAATACTCAAGTTTACATTCCACTCTACAACCAAGAATATAATTTGATTTTAGAAGGTCTTTTGCAACGTTTAGGTCTACTTGCTTTTAAAACTCAAAATAAAACTCAAAATAAATTATGCATGGAAACCATTTTGTCTCGCTTTTGACAAACTCAAAGCCGAAAGAATTACCGTAGATGCTTTGCGATAACTTCCATGTCCCTGAAATAGATCCCGAAGATAGTCCAACACATTCGACACCCTTGATATTCTTTTTTCCTTCAAAATGTCCTAACCAAAGCATTTAGTGTGTGAATGACAATTGACTTCCATGGCCCCATGGTTAGAACATCCGTGATTTTAAAGCTCACGTTTAAAAATTGTACTCAAGAACTCTCATCATCTTTATTTGGATAGTTGCTTCTCTAGAAATATGTGAAATGCATAAATATGAACCAAAGCTAGCATTCAAGAAAGGCCTTCTCCAGAATTCTCTTAAGCCATATCAAACTCTCGTGTTCTCTATATTTGAAGCATTAGGGCTTGATGAAGAATGGAAAAACTCGAGAATACCTAACTCCGCCAGAATGCCGTCAGATATATGAAGCCCCTTCTTTCATTTGAATACCCTCCATTTCCGTAAGTAATTTCAACTCGAAAAGGCATAGGATAGAAGAAAATAAGGCACGAGGGCTTAAATGAGGGCTTTGTTCCTAATGAAAATTTTAGACGACATTACATCGACAAGATGCAAAAGAAAGAAGCGTAATCGTGCAAAAAGAAGAGTTTAGACTTGAGAAACCCACTTTTATAAACATGGCTATGGAATCTAAAAGCACGAAGACATGGCTATGGCTATGGAATCAAGGCACTAACGCATTCTTCTTCGCCAAAAAGCAAAACCGGTGAATTCAAAAGGGAGATTTGTTAACAATATTTCTAGTGAAAAGAACATAACAAAACTAATTCAAAACCAAGAAAGAAAAAGAGGAAGGAAAGGAAGCCCACCAAGGCCAACCGAGAGGATCCGAGATGGAGTTTTTCTTGTCTTTGAAGGCATCATCAAGGGGCGAAAGACTTGCCCATGAACAAGCACTTACGCCTTGGCTACCTGTTTCCTACGACTACCATCGTTGGGAAATGAAAGGTAGGGGCGGGGGTTGGGCCTTCGCTGAAATCAATCTCATGCTTTAATCTCAACCATCAATTTACATCCAATATCAACGGTAAAGATATAAAGGGGAAAACTCAAGAGGTATTTGACGGGCCCACAACAAAAAGTTAAAGAGTCAAACAAAATTAATCTGTCAAGATCACAAGACAAACTATCCAAAAATGGCTTTATTATTATATATAGATATAGATATAGATGATTGTTCAAACTTTGGAGAATTTGGCAGTTTTTACAGCACTCTAGAACTGCATTCTTCAAATTTCTAGCATAAAAGTGTCTAAACCTTGCTAAATATGAAATTAATTGATATATTATGATAAAACATATCAATTTGCATGTTTCCATGTTTTGCCGCTATCATTTGATATCAATTGAAGTCGTCAAACCCTATTTTGCTTAAAAATACTGCATGAGATTCAAGAATGGTTTCTCTCTTATTATTACAAGTTTTGACTTAATTTTTGTGTCAATGAGTCCTTAACTAGACAAGCTATAGTCCAAGGAATTTTCTTTTTTTTTTTTATGTTTATATGTCTTATTAGTATCGTTATTAACTAAAAAAATTATTGTACAAAATTTAAAATAAAAATATGGGTTAAAGTGCTTCAATAAACCCCATCTATAAGTCTCATAAGGATAGTAAATGGTGCATTTTAATCAACTCTATATATGAATTTACTTTATCAACATAATTATAGTGTAACTAGGGTATAACCATGCATTATCTAGATCTAAACAAGATCTAATATAATAGGATGAACACAAAGAAAGGTTCCAAAGTGCATTGATTATACCCTTATAGGTCTAAAACTCAATAATAATGTAGGTAATGATGGTTATTGATGATTAGAGGAAAATATCACGAAGTTTAGCCATGACTATAAATAAATAGATCAAAAGACTTTCCATACCTATTTTTCTAGTTCATCTAAAATATTAACTTATTGCACTACATTTCTTCCATAAGCCTTTTAAATGGCTCAATATATGATAAAAAGGGATATTGAGGTTCTTGGTGTTGTCGTATTAGAAAAAAAAAATGAAGAAACCTACTTACTTTCCACTATTATAAAGTCAGACAATGTGTGGCTGCTCCAAAGTGTTGTAGTCTAAGTTGTAAATTTGAACCTTTGTTGGCAATATATATCTCAAATTTCATGTTAGAATAATATGTTACAAGAAATTTATCGCGGCGGCCAAGGCCGCCGCAAACATTTCTTTGGCTCCAAACCTACCCAGTAGTAAATTATTACTAATGTCTTAACATTTGATAAATTTCTAAACTAGATTTGGATATGGAGTGGTTTGTAGTTACCCAAAAGTTATAGTGGAACTATAGACTTGAAAAGGTTTTGCTCTTAGAGATAGATAAAAAAAATTGCATAGATCATTGGATAAATAGAAGGGATTCGATGTCAATTTGGAAGAGTTTAATAAGGCTATGTGTGTACCACAAGGAAAACTGAGATTCACAAGAGGGCAAGGCATTACCTCAAGAAAGAAGGGTCAAACATGAAAATAGAGAAAAGAAACTTTAAGAGCTTGGAATACAGATCAAGATAACCAAGACCAAGATAGAAAGGGACGAACTAGAATTTTTAAAGCTATCATGGAGAAGTTGCAAGATTTCCTGATAAACCATGCCCTATTAGCCTAAAATCTTCTATGTGGCTTTTCAATTGATAGCTAGCGTTCAATTTCAGAAGGGGTATTACAAAATAACCTGACCTAAATGACTTGGCTTAATTTCTTAATAATACTACTAGAGGATACCCTTAAGAACTCCACAAATATTAAATTGCATTATAAAATGTACACCACTCTTGGGCTTTATCGCATGTTGGTATTTGCAATGGAATCCAACATTTTGGCATTAAGGCACAACCATTGAGAAATATTCTTTAAGAGATTTTATATGAACCATGCACTTGAGATGAATCGAAATATTTAAGCGAATATAGTAAGAAACTTATTGTGCTTTGACAATTCCTTTTATAGCTAGCCAAGGCTTTGTGCAGTCCATTCATTTGCAAGATTAGCATGCCCATTGTCCATCTTAGGGATATGTTGTGTTTGAAGAGATCTCATTGACATTGCAAGCCTCTTGGACTTGGGACATTACAGAAATGGGCTCCACATGGATTTGTCTTCAAAGAAAATAAAAACAGAGAGGGAAGTAGAAGGATTTTATTAACCACCTGTAGGCCTTTATTAGACAGCATTATAAACCTGCAAGCCTCCTAGTTGCTTAACATGCACTATTGTTTAAGAGCATTACCCAAGAATTTTGATTCATTGCCATGTTGGCTGATGTAAAAATAAGCCCCATTGATTTTCTTCTCTATCAATGGACTGCTTGTGCTTTTGAGTCTCTGATTGTTTTATTCTCTTGGAAGTTGATAACACGACTCCCTTAATATCTCCAGATTTCATTCTTTTCAGTACAGCCCCTCCGTTGGATCATCTCTCTGTCGTGGCTAAAACTTGCAGATTCTGTAAAGAGGTTTCGCCCTGTATGCTATTGCACGAATCAAGACAATCCTATAAGCCCAATGGGGTCATGAATTAATTTGAGATTTTCCTGATACATTCACAAAATCATGCCTGGCAGTTTGATTCTGACTCTTCACGGTGAATAAAATCCCTAAATCAAAGGGAGCAAATGCTTCCTTCGAATTAACCTGTGCTCAAGAAAGTTGAGAGAAGGGATGGAGCTCACATGCTTTGTCAGTGAGCTCGACTGTGAAGATCTGCAAAAGGTAACCATGGTATTCAATTTAAATTTGTTTTGCCAACCTATTCGAGAGGTTATGCTCGCTAACAAATGCAAACCGAAAGCTAAAACATCTAGAGCGTAAGATGTGCGCAGTCTCTATGCTTTCTCGCTAACCTCGTTTAGACCTCAAAGAACTACTCCAAGAAACATGCCGCACTGGAGAACTTTCTTACAATAAAAAGGGATGGTGCTTCATCTAATTGAGGACTGATGTGAAATTTTTTTAGCCGTGCCTTATTACATCACACCAAGGTATAGCAAAGATTATTACCTTATCCTATTACTTTCCCAACGCCAAACCAATTTGTTGTATCTCGCTAATCCGGTCTTGATAAGATTTCAGCGCCATTGCTTTGCGGATAAATCTTCCCAATTCGGCTAAGCCGCCGACATCGCCAGTGATTATGGCATGGCCGATTTGTCACCGATAATTTGGGTACGGCATATTGCATCAACGATGCCGTCGCTGTTTCCTCCTAGCCAATCCACCAGAACATTTCATTATCGCAAGGGAAGGTTTCAACCAACGGACTCCTTGTTACAGTGCAGGCCTTTTATTATTTTAAAAGACAAAGCTTCTAGAACAACAAAGAAGCTGGTTCAATCTTCCAGAAGTTTCGAGAACCAGCTTCTACAACAATCGAGAAGAACCCAGATTATGTCCCACCTGCTTGGATTCTTTATTTTGCCTGGTTTATATCCCCTCCAACCGGGAAATATTTGCTTTTGATTCAAATTTGCCGGAGGTTAATAGGCATGGCAAGAAACTTTGCCTACAAAATCTGGCGCTTGCAAAGTCCAAAGACAATAGATCTGTTCCTTTCTCTGCAAGTCCCTATTCAGAAATTTGACAAAGCCTACTGTTCCCTGCAAGTTCCTATTTCAAAATACAAAGAAAATACCCAGACGCAGATTATGACAGACAGATTCGGGACACCATAAAGATGCTTTTGACCCACAGTTTGTTAGCAAATCCTTCAGCGGAACGACTTTGCCAAACCAATTCCGCTCACCGGCTATTATAACTTTGGGTCGACTGGCGCCTCCTGTTCCTTTTTATACGAGGACAAAGATGGGTCTAGCTTTTTCCAGAATCCATTATTGAAGCTTCCAGATGCCTCTAGAAGAGGTTTCACAATCTCCACAACAGCTTCTAGAAAGAACGATATCCTTCTAAAAATTTTTGATGCTTACACGTATACAACATTAAACATAGAAAATATTTTGAATCCGCAGGCAGCAAATCCACTGCCTTCAATCACAATATAGCCGTCTTCGACTCCAAAGGAAAACCGAAAACACCATCGACAGAACTCAGAGACGAAAGATCTCACGGCACAGTGGGTTCAATCACCCCACGACCACGAAATTTGGCACCAACTCGACCCAATGCCGACAGCCGCTATCGGGTGGACTGGCCGCCTCCTCCTCCATTTTATACCAAGACAAAAACCTATCTAGACTATTCTAGAAGGCGCCCGCTTACCGCTAGGCCCTTTTTTCCACGGCCCTTCTACGTCTTAAAATCATTGAAGTAGGATTGGGCCACATCGATATATAAGACACCATGGCTTTTCCATGGTCTTTTTAAGACGGTCGCATTTCAAGTCCAGATACAATCATGGTGTCACATTTTCTTCCTGGAAAACCCCACAAAAATGCGACCTTAAACATGGCCAATCCCGTGGCTTTTCGGGTCAGTTTAAGATGTCTTAGAAAAAGGTACATACGAGGATGTTTATCGCCCGGATTTGTGCAACAACATGAACGCCCCGAGATTGGTGATGCCCCGAGATTGCGGAGGGACTGAAACCGTTGGGTCAAGAAATTCGCGCACAAACGCCCAGATTTGTCAAGAAATTGCGCATCACCAAACGCCGATTTGTCAGAAATTCGCGGGACGCCCGATTGCGAGAGAGCGGCCTCCGCTTTGGCAATAAAGGGGCAAAATTTCTTTATGCGAGAAGATCCCCCGGGCCCGTGATATTGTTGTTGCCCAGGTCACGGTAAATTGCGAAGAAGCGTAATATGGCCTCCTGGTAAGAGATTTGAGCAAGTCATAACAAAGGGGTTTTAAGTCCGGCGAATTCTTACTTGATTATATTGTTGACCACACAAGGGAATTGCAGCATGGAAATCTTGATAAGCTTTTTGTACCAATGCCTTGATAATCTGATTCAAGTTTTGAGCTCTCACGTACATAAGAAAGCCGAAAACGATCTTATCCAAGCTGATGGACGCCGTTAGATGATCTGCTTACCAAAAAATAAGTTAGACCGGCCGCTGTTGATACTGCATTCATCTTCAAAATCCAAGGGGAAGGCGTAACCGCAAATTGCGTATTAGCAAAGATGTGGAAAAGCTCAAATATAAGACATCGCCTCATATTCATATGACATGTCTTATATTTGAGCAATGGAAAAGTGATTTTTTTAGGGCATGTCTTATTATGACGTGGAGGTGATGTGGAGCTTAAAACGGTGTCTTATAAAAATGTGACAGCCATAAAATACGACTGCTGTGGAAAAAGGGCCTTAGCTTCCATAAAGGTCGCGATACGTGGAACCTTCTAGTAGCTTCCTGTTGGACGCACCATTCAAATATTTACATTTTAATGTCCAATTATAGAACATTCTAGAATCTGACTTATTATAATTATATGTTAGAGATATACAAGATTTGAATATAGATAAGCATGACTATTTATAGGTTCAGGATTAAACCAACTGGATTGAGAAAATTTCTCTATTTATTTGGATTGACTCTATTCATTTTGTCCCCTACAATGATATTATGATTTCTCATCGTCTATAAGATAATCTTTGAAAGGTGTAAGTGGACTTTCTCATACATTCAAAGTAGCGCTTAACTACTTAATTTTTGTGCTTCGATATCACCTTTTAGATAGACAATCCTCCCTAATAAACTAATGTTATCATATATAATGTGATATAAACTATATTCTAAAGAATTGATTAAGATGATGATGTTCTTGACTTTTAAATGAGAGGTCATGTGGACCAATAATTGGCATCGACATAGCAGTCTATCTTGATCTTCTTTAGTCAAACCTTTTCATATTTTTCCTTGGCTCATCTTGCATTGCTATCTTAACTTTGGGAAGCTTTGAAATATGATGTTTGAAGTTCATTTTCAAGGCACAAAACTAGAGATCAAATATGGAAAACATTTGATGATAACTTGGAACTAATACTAAAAGTTTAAGCCCAAACCTAGTAATAGATATTTTTTATCGATAGAGGATCTCATGAATTACTAATATCCTAAAATTCAGCTTGAGATCCAATAAGGTAAAGAAGTTATTGATTTAAAATGAACCTGTGGACCAGTAATAGTCTTAGGTACATAAACCTTTATTGATTTATCATGATCTGCCTTTTGCTCTTTTTTTTTACTTGTTTTTTCATTGGTTTCATATCCATACAAGCACTCATATATGATTTTTTCAATGACATACTATTTCAATAAATTTTCTTCAAATATAACAAAATAAACATCAATTAAAAGTCACTTAACATTGTTACTATAAGTCAAAGCTGAAGCTTCAAATTACAGGCCAACAAATATTTCCCATTTTCCGCAATCGTCCATAACCTGCCCTCGGTCTTGTGTCAAAAAAGCTTTTGCAAAATCCACGAAACAGCAGTATAGGTTTTGTCGGTGATTCCTGCTATCCTCGATCAATGTGCACAGAGTGAAGATATGATCAATGGTGGAATGCCCGCCGCCTTTTCGGCGCTGTGATGAGTCGCACATCTGCCTCCTCTCCTATTATTGTCACCGCTCAAGGATGCCCGATAGCTTTTGCAAAGAGAGACCATAATAGTCGATAGTTGGCGGGCATTGAGGGTCCCTTGCCTTGTATATGGGCACAACTCTACTAGTGGTCCACATCGGAGGGAAGCCTTCGTGCAATGTTTTATTGAATAATGCCTTGAGGGGCCGGCACCGGTGGAAGCCCGGCCATTTCAAAAGTTACGCTTTTGCATGCCATCTAAATGCAAATTTGCCTTTCCATTAGCTGGACGTTGTAGGCCCATGATGACATCCCCTCGTGATGACCAAAGCCATGTCTATCTGTGGAGGGAATTTGGTGTCCGCCTCCGGCGGTGTCGTAAAGCTATTGCTATTCATTCTTCTTCATGCTGTGGTGATTCTTATTCCTTGCAGCAGCAACAAGCAGCAGTGGAAGAAGAGGTGAGTTCCTTTGTTTCTACAGTTTCATATTTCTTATTGGATCTTTGTTTTTTAATCTTGAACTGTGCTGCAGGTTTCTTTTACCTCCTTCATTTTGTTTTTTATTTCCTTGTGGAAATGAATCTTAGAAATAATAGGACAATAGCCTTTGCTCCAAACAGCAATCCTGAACTTGAAGCTGCAAGGGAACCACCTCCTCCTCCTAGAAAAAGTAGATCTTCTAGACCTGTTATCTCTGCCCAAAAGCCTTCACATGCTGGCAAAAAAATTGTTAGAGGCCCTACTAGGGGCTCTTGGACTATGGACGCATTAGAGTCTGCTATAGATGCAATTGAAGATGGCGTTTTGTCTATAAGAAAAGCTGGCCTGCATTATGGTATTCCTCAGACCACTCTGAGGAATCATCTTTATGGGACTACCAAAAATAAATTTGGTTCCATTCCCAAAGGATTAACAGTTGAGGAGGAGAAGATCCTCATTGATTGGGCCCTCCAGCTTGCTGATGAAGGTCGTGCAGTGAACCTTGATATAATGAAACAGAGGGTTGCTTTAATGACCATAAACAGGCCTACATGTTTCAAAGATGGACCAAAGAAAGGGCCAAAGAAATGTCACTGAACATGTTCCAAAAAGTAGAGAATGGATGACAGTACTTGTTTGTGTAAATGCATCAGGTAAGTTACAAATATTTCTATTTTTGCAACTGATTTAAGTTGTAATATGTGACTCTAATTTCTTGTTTATTTGATTACATCAGGTACTCGAATTCCCAGCCTTTATGTATTTAAGGGCAAAAGGATGAGGAATGCAAACCTCATAGCAGGTTGTGAGGCTAGTGCATTCTTGGCATTTCAGAAAAAGGCCTGGATCACAGACCAACTGTTTGAAGGATGGCGGGACCATTTCAGCAATAATGTTCCAGGAGGGGTAAGCAAGGAAAGGCCTCATTTATTAATATGTGATGGTCATGGTAGTCATGTTAACATGGCCACCATACTCAAGGCTAGAGAAATAAGTTTGCATATTGTGCAATTACCCCCTCATACATCACACAGATTACAACCCCTAGATATATCATGCTTTCGTCCATTCAAACATGTATTTAAAAAAATGAGAGCTCATTTTATGCATAGCAAGTTTGGCGTGGAGCCAACCAAGGAAGAGTTGTAGCTCAAAGAAAGGAAGCAAAGGAACAGGAGAAAAAAAGAAAAGAAGAAAATAAAAAGTTAAGAGATGAGAAGAAAACAGCTTTAGAAAGAGAAAGAGCTTTGGAAAGGGAAAGAGGTGCACTAGAGGGCCAACAAGAACATGTGTCAAGGTCCAAGAGAGCTAGGAAGAAGACTCTCAGGATGTTAGAATCAGAAATGCAAGATGTGGATGAAGGTCAAATAATATTTCCTGCATGTGCTGATCCTAATGCACAACTGCAGCAGGAAGGTCTAAATGAAGACCTTACATGCAATCAAGGAGTGAATTTATTTGTTAACCTACCTATTGTAATTGAGGATGTTGCTGAGGAGCATTCTCGAAAGAAAAGTAGACTGAATGAAGAGTGTAGTGAAGATTCTGAAGCACCACAAGAGAGAATGAAGGACTTAGATGATTTATATAGGGATGACGCAGAAGAATACCTTTAAAGGTATGGACTTTGAAGAAGTTAACTTAATTGTATGTTTTTAAAATCGAGTGAGCAAAAATCACCTCTGTTATGAGGTAAGATGTATTTCTGAATATAAAATTTTTAAATGTTGCATTTGAATTTTGTTCTTGCATAAATTTAATTGTGTTTCCAATTTAGGTTGTATGGAGGATTCATGGTTGCTGCTGTTAACTTTGGTTGAGTCAAAACAAATTGAGGGATCACTGTCTTTGGTCATGTGCCATTGATTGGATCCCTCCGCAGGTATGAATCAGTTTCAGATGTAAAATATGTTTGTTTTCATAAAATAAACTAATTGTATTGTTTGTTTTGCAGGTAGGCCCATAAGAGCTGGTTAAATAGGGTTCAAATCCTCTTTCTTAATCAACCAGATGCATTTCTCAGGTGTAGCAGATAGGGTCATTAGACATAGCCATATGGAGAACTCACTATCACTATTTGAGGTCATGTATGTGCACATTTGTGGCAGGCCTATAACCATTGGGTTCAATGTTGTTGTCCATTCAAGGTGGTAACAGTCACCATTACTTGATCAGAACCTCACCATTCAGGTTCTTGACCTCACAAGGAAAGAATGCACCATTTCAGTTCAGTCATCACCATATAGGTGCCCAGACCCCCTGTCATTTGATTCATTCTTACTGGTTGCAGCTTTGAATTTCTGAAATTTCTTTGTCAGATCTGAGTTCTCTATATGCTAGGGAATAATTTGTGCGAAAAATCTCAGAGTTTAGTGTAACTGGGTCCATTTTATGGTTGATTTTGTCTTAAGTGCACCATTGCTGGAGCCCCCACCATATGCATCTGCTGGTGGTGCCTCCTCCATTTTTCGACTCTGTTGCTTGGTCTGCTTGTTGAGATAATGATCTCACATCCTCATCGCATAAGTGTGAGACCGGTGATCAAGAGTCACCAGCGCATTCTGATGGCGTTTGGGCTGGATTGATCCACCCAAACAGGTCACCTCTTTCATACATTCCCTATGTATTTGTGCTACGGGTTGGGGCCTGTCCAACACGCTTTTCCTCCCATCAATACATCTCATCTTCATATTACTCTCTTTGTTTTTCTAACATGGTATCGAGCCCATGTCGTAGCTGGGCAAATTAGCGCTTAGATGGATGGAGGACCCTTGATCGGTAGGGGGCAATGAGGAGGACGAGCCTCCTCGATCATAATGAGGGAAGTGGGCCTATTCTATTTATGCCATTCACATTCCAATCCATCCAAAGAAGATCCGGATGCCCTCATGCATTCGGATATGGTGTTCTGGTGAGATGCATCTTGTGCTTGTGGTATTTAGATGATGTGAAGAATTTTGCAGAGAGAAGATGAAGCCCAAGCAGTACATTCAAGATGCATGCTAGAGACTCCAAATTGTTACCAAGACTCCATCCCCAGAGAAAGCCCGGTCCAAAACCAATTGGTCCAAGAACCTTGCGGTGTATAGCGCGTAAGACCCGTGACAGCAATTTGAGGGGAGTTGTCTCAAGATCTTGTTCGGATTCGATGCCGATCAAGGGGGGAGTGTTGAGATAATGATTCACATCCTCACCGCATACAAGTGGAGGACGCGGATCAAGAAGTACCAATGACGCTTTTGCTGGATCGATCCACCCAAACAAATACACCTTTCATACATTCCCTATATATATTTGTGCTACGGTTGGGGCCTCGGCCCAAACCCAAGCTCTAATCAATACATCTCATCTTCATATTACTCTCTCTTTACGCTTTCTAACACTGCTATGTTGCGGTTTGTTCTCGCACCGATTTGTTTTAGCCCCTCGAAATTGAGTTACACGAGCCATCAATGGTTGTGGCAGTCTGTCATTTCAATCCGAGACCCTCAAGACCAATTCCGCCTTTCAAAGACCGGTTTTACTGGTTTTTCCCATTAACTCGCATCTTTATATTTTTCGGTTTGTCACGAGAATTTTCTTGCATCACGGCATGTATTGTTCGCGGTTTTTCAGGAGAATAACAGTCTGTGCCAATCATCTGCATGCGGGAAGTGGTTTTGGCTCTTTTCTCCTTCATGATCTTTTCTTTTTTCCTAACCCTTTGCTCCACTAGGTTCTTTGAGTTTGAGGCAAATTGAGGTTTTTTCCGTAGGCTTGCTTTTCTATGCACCAACAAGCAGTCCTATGTGCATTGGTCCAGTTCTGTTTGATCTTCGGCCTTATTTGTTTCCCCTAAATTCTTAGCTTGAGTTTGTTATTTTGATTGATATTTTGTTAGGCCTATGGTTGTTCAATTAACGTCTCATTTTGGATCACGTTATCCTTATACCTCTACCCTTGACAATCGCTTTTGTATATTGTTTTTTGTTCAATTGCCTCATTATTGCCTTCACGCTGACTTTGCTTTCGCATTCTTTATGACATCTTATTATGTTTCAGATTATTCAGTGACTTCTAGAACTGTACACAATTATTTTGTTGTACTAGCCCATTGTATGGGTCCCATGACCTATTGGTCTCCGTGGACGTTAAAAAAACTATTCTATTCTATTCTACTCTTTTTCTAGAGGCAGTTCCTTTGTGGCCTTTTCAAGTCTCATTTTTATTTGGTCAATCGGGGGGTGTCCTATTCTTGTTTCCATGAATCCATCACGTCATTCCATCAGCTATAGTACGTTACGTATCTTATTTTTGCCATTGGGACTATGGTTTTTGACTTGTTTGATTCGGACTTGGGGCATACATCATTTGTCGCATTTTATACAAGTTGAGTCCCAGGTGGGGTATCCGTTTTAGGCTCTTGTTTTTCTATCCATTATTCTTTGCATTAATTCGTTTGAGTATGGCCGGTTTTCCCCCTCCATACGAGTCTCTCACCAAAATTGGATTGTTTTTTCATGAGGTGCATTTTTGCATGTGTATTTTATTTTGAAACATAAAGGGGTGAATATGCTTTCATATGGAAACTTTCAATTCTTGTCATGTGTACAATTTGGGTATGGAAACAAACTTATACGTGCTCGTACTGCTCTTGAGGGCTTTTTGAGCTTGCCATTTGGTGGGAGTTTTTGCGTCTCGACATCTGGAGGCCCTCAATTTATATTGTTTGGGGCTTAGCACCTCTATCTTTATCTTTATGTTTTATATGGTTTTGTGCATGTCTAGATGGTATGCTATCTTGGTCATTCACGATATTGTTTTCCTATATGGTTTGTCTTTTCTACATTTTTTACTAGTGCAGGAGTTCGAGTGACGAACTCGCCTTTGCCTCTATGTGACGTCTATGTGATTTACAATTCGTCCCTGATGGTGGTGCTTACCTAGGTTTGAAAATTTCCCTTGTGCTCGATTTCCGAGCTCAATTCGCATTTTTTTGACACTTCTTGGGGCATCGTCATGCCATGTATTGTCGGCGATGTCTTCTCTAATCCTGTTGCTAGTTTGTAGTGTTTTTGCCATCCTTGGGAAGATATGATTTGTAACATTGGCATCTTCATCAGTTGCAAGTTTTGCACATCCTCGGGACGTCACATCTGTCATCTACCTTGGGTCAGTTTTTTTTACAGACATGGTGATCTGCCATATGGTGGGACTTGTGGAACTTCTTGCCTTCCGATTTTCAATTTCTGGTTGCATGACGTTTATATTCTTGTGCATTGGGATTTGATGCATCTTTTATATAAGTTGCATTGTTTTAATGATTATGATGATCTGCATATTGCTATTGTTTTTCTGGACATATTTCTTTGCATTTTTTTGTTTAAGTTGAGTGAGTCTATGGATATGCATTATGTCTTTAAACTCGATCCGGGTGAGCTGCACCTTTAGTTTTTTGAGTGGGCTATATTTTATATATTTATATATTTCTTAGACGTTGCGGAATATTTGGATACTTATCGCACTATCGAATCATCATTTCCATATGTCTTTGCCCTTTTGCTTTTGAGTTTAAACATTCTCAAGATCTTGATTCTTTACCATTATGCTCTCATTTCATACTATGGTACATTATATTTTCTTTGTGACTTGTCTCTTGGTATCTTTATGATTACTTTGAATCTCCTCATTGATTTGCCCTGACATTCGCTGTGTTCTTGCTATGATCTCAATCTTGCCCTTTTCGACTTTGACTTGGCCCTTTGCTTGTTTTCGTGTATATCCATTCATATCCTTCTACCAAAGTTCGATCTCAGTTAGTTTTGACTTCGTTTTCCGCTCATAATATGTCTTTTTACCTAGTCATTGTGTTTTCATTTGTCCTTTTCTACCATATGGCTACCCTCCTTGCACTCCCCCCCAGCCTTGGCACTTTTGACCTCCATCTCCTCCTTCCTTTTCATTGGCCATAACCTCACCTTTGCCTACTTAAGCCTCTTTTTTGTTCGATCTCCGTTGTGATCCGATTTAACTTTCATCCCACTTTCATCTCAATTTCCTTCTTGACCTTCCTTTTGATCTTATGAACCTCTTTGCTCTAGCCTTCTTTTTTATGTCAACCTCATTTTTCTTCTTGGCATTGCTTTGAGATTGATCATTATGTTAGTGAGTGTCATGCATCTGGTACGCTTAGAGAAGTTGCAAGGTATTATCTTGGGCGCATTCTAATTTTGTGCTATCATTGTGCATTGTAACCTAAGAGACTTGTGTGTATATTGGGGAGGAGCCCCAAAGCTTGTACGTCAGTATTCTGTCTGCCTGTCAATTCATCTGCATGTAAACAAAACTGTCTTGCATCCTTCCCTAATCTGATTTGAATGCGAAATATTATCTATCCCTGTTATCTGGAAACGAAATTTGTCCTTGTTATGAGAAATATTACCTATCTGTAGAGGTTTGACAATAGAATATTAAGAGCAAAACTAAAAGCAAACCTAGAAGCTAGAATCATGGACTCGGTCTGTTAGCAGGGATTTCCAGAATGAGCCAAATCAATTCTGCTAGACCTTGCACTGAGGCCAAGTTCCAGCCTATTCCTTTTCAAAGATCCGCCATAGCCTGAACCGGAAGGGGACTTGATGCTTTGGAGCAGTGCTAATTACTTTGCCATACCGTGATGAGGAACAGGTCGCTACCCTAACTCATTGCCAAAGTTCGAACTTCAAAACCTAAAATTCAGAAAGTCAAATTTTAATATTTCTAACTAAATATAGAAAGGCAAATTTTAAAGGCAGTTTTTATATTTGTTCATGTAAACAAACTGTTCATGCCAGTTTTTATTTCCAGCGACTGGTTTTTTGAGTTGCTCGAAGGAAAAACCTTTCACTTATGGGCCGATATGTGGCCTTTATGTCAGCTGGGATCGGTGTTGGGGGATTTTTGGACGTCCTAGATTTTGTGAAGCTGCGTTAGTGCTCATTATTGGAGTGCCCCTGGCTGCTGTCCAATGTTGTTCAGGTGCATTAGGATTCAATCTGGTTGTTCGGATTAGGGGTTGCATCCCTTTAGGATGAAGTTTTAGAGGAGCGACACAGATAGCGGATGGGTAGATGCAGAGCAATGAGCAAACAATATATTATAGCTTCTTGTTTTGAGCTTGCTCGCCATGGCCTATTATGAACCTGATAAATCTTGCCCCAATCATTTTCCTTCTCATTCCGTTGTCAAAAGCTTGATAAACATTGCATAACCTCTTCCTGTGCTTCTTCCAAGTATGAGTCAGATTCCACAGCCATGTTTTTCAAGGGCCTGGTTTAGCAAGCCTCCAGGAATATCACCAGATAATGTATTGTTTCATGCAAGGTCGACCCATCTTTCTTCCTTCTAACAGGACTCATAGTCTGTGTTCAAGTTAGATTCAAAGCTGTCCTTGAAATTAATATCATCAGAGAGCTTATACAATACACAGTATTAAGGTACTTCTTATAGCCTTTGCTTGCCGTTAAACTTGTCGTATCCTTGCACATATTAGCTATCATATATCATATGTTTAATTGGGGTGAATTCAGCTGTAGCCTCTAGAACTATATCATTTGAAATCTGTTACTTCATCAATACCACAAAAACCTGAAGCACTTGCAAAAGATTCAGCATCATTTAGTGAGGATAAACAAGGAGAGATTATAAATAGTGATGAAAGTGAGATGCATGGAAGGACTTTAATCAGTCCAGCATCTACTTATTCTACCTAATAAGGTAGCTAATATGAACAGTAGTGAAGGATCATTCGTGAAGGATATGGTTCTAAATCAGAATCAGATGTGTCCTTCGTTGCATCTTCTCCTGTCACAGCTATGGTAGATGCTGAGGAGGGTACCAAACAGGAAGTTGGAAGGGACTTGCAGGCTTTGGATACATGTCCATATGAATGCTTTTGGATACATGTCCATATGAATGCTTTTGTTGCGATGACAAGGAAAATAGAAAGAAAGAAAGAAAGCCTTTTTAACGTCACACCACTAGGCAACATCCAACTGGAGATGTGATGACACACCACTTTATATTGCATCTGTGGGTTTTGACACCCAACATTTCATAGTACAACTCTGGGCGGCCTCGAACTCGAGACCTCACATTGCTAGGACTAGTGTCCCACCACTAGAACAACGACAACTTCTCTAAATAGAATATGATACAGTTTCTCAACTTGTTCATAAGTTTTGATTTAGGGCTCTGATTCACTGACTTCCTGGCAAGTCAATCTTCTGTTTGAACCAACACAATTTGAGATATTAAAGATAACTTTTCTTTTAACTATAATTAATACAGTAAATATGTAGTATAGCTCATGATTTCAATGTGTTACAGGAATCCAGTTTAGGTGTTTTAGTACACTGTGGATTTTATGAAGCTGCAACAGGGCTATATGTGCAGATTCTGCCTGTTGTTCTGGAGCATTTACAGGCACATGGTGAGAAGGGTCGTATTCAATTCACAGGCCATTCATTGGGGGAAGCCTGGGGATGCCTGGGTTATGGCCAATTGAAAAGGAAGGCAAAGCACCTCTTATTCGACAGGGCCCATGGGTTTTGACAATACAAGAGCTTATTCAAGTGAAAAATGTTATAAAGAAAATGCGCGCACCTACAGGTTATGGTGCCTCCTTAAAACGGGCTTTTACAAAGGATGATAAAGTTACTGGATTAAAGACACATGATTGGCACAAATTTTTACAGATTTATTGTTAGATCTTGTGATCACTATGCATTTGGTTTTTTTTTTTATTTTTTTTTTCTCTCTCCAATGCAAACTAATATTCCATTTGTGTGGGTGCATCATCTTCTTCCTTGTGCTATTGAAAATTGTCTTGCGCCATGTGTGCGTACAATAATTTACAAACTTGGCAAGTTCTCTCGATGGGTTTCATCAAAGGAAATAAATCTGGAAGATATTCCTGCAATGGAAGTTAAAATTGTAGAGACTTTGTGTATGGGTGAGATGATTCTTCCCACCAGCTTCTTTGATCTACAAGTAAGTACAAGACAGTTGTCGAATATGACTTTGAAGCATGAGATGGATAATTTATGTTTATATGCTAGGTGCATCTACCACGCTTGTTGGTCCAGCTCCATCAAGGTGGATGTTCTTTTAGAGAGATATATGAAAATCTTGAAAGGATTTGTCCAGCAAATGGCAAAGTCCAAAGGTTGTATTGCTGAGCGACATTTGGTACAACAGACATTATTTTTTCTTACTGAAGCTACGACCTCAGTACATCCTAATCCACCTAGAATATGGAAAAAGGATGTTGAAGAAGAGCTAGAAGTTGAAATGTTACAAGGATTGGGTAAGGAAGGTCGAAAGCTAAGTGAAGAAGAATTTTTTGCCATATGGACATGTGGGCATATGGACAACACTTTCGTATTGAGGAAGTTTACAAAGATCGTGTCACGTTTGACTCTGGAATAAATGCCTCTTTTCTTCAAAGGAGTCAATGTAGTGCGAGGGACATAAATCCTATTGATAGCAATGTGGAGTATGTTGGAGTTAGTACCAAAATCATGAACTTGAACTTTCAGTCATTCCATGTGAACGTATTGAAGGCCAAATGGCTCAAAACGCAAACGCGTAGAAGAAATCAAACCATTCGAGCACACCATTCTGGATTTTATGAGGTAGATACTGCACACGTCTTAAGGGATCTTGACGAGCCTTTTGTATTTCCTAGTCAGGTTCATTCACAACCAACTTCTCGAAGAGTTATTGCCATGCCTGTCCTTAATGATGCTAGTTGTGACACTCGAGGATCATCGTCTGATAGACTCCCACTTCCTCACGAGTTGGAGTTGGTTGACCCGGTTGAAGAAATCATTGATCATGGGTATGATTTACACAAGGACCATCAAGACCTTCAGTTGAGGTCTCCAATAACGCATAGCCTAGAACATCAGATACTTGATGATTATGTTGATGAGGAGAACGATAGAGAAACTCGAATAGAGAGACATATATCGGGGCTTCTTTTGCAATTGGGTGATGATCAAATAGAAGAGGTTGAGCATGATGTGCTATATGACATTACTGAAGACTAACTCAATTAGTTTTTGAAGTATATTTAATTGTTATTGATGAATATTGTATTGAGATATTCTTGATACAGTTGCTAATATTATGCATTGATGAACTTTTGAAGCATATGAGATAAATAAGATAATATTTATGGTACATTCATAGCCAAGGCAATCTCGTTCTAGCCACATAGGATGATCTGAAATTAAGATTCTGAGAAAGTGAAAAATGTACAGAAACATTAATTTGTAAAGGCAAATGGTTTTTTCATAGATGGCAAGTGAATCCTTTTTTGGTACTTTTGCATATGAGATTATTCAAAAACTTTAAAATAAATAGTAGCTCATGACTTGTTAGAGCGTATATTATACGAGTCAATTATATAGAGTTGGACATAGAGTCAATGATAGCATCAAATCTAGAGATAACGTACAGATAAGAGTGAGATCACATGTTAGCATGAATAGTAGAGTCATACTACGGTATGAGTCAACGGTAGTGTCAGACATAAAGTTAGATATAATAGCATCAAATATAGACTCGACAGTAGAGTCAGAATTAGAACCAAAGTAGTGTCATACATAAGATTAGATATAATCAAACAGAGAGTCGGCAGTGAAGTCAGACTTAGCATCAAAAGTAGTGTCAGACCTAGCGTCACTATAGAGTCAGAATAGAGGTCACATTAAAATCAGGCATAGAGTAAAGCCTAGAGTCAGATTTAGTGCTCACGTTAGAGTCACACGTAGCGTCAATACTAATGTCAGAATTAGAGTCAGATGGCATGTAGGCTTGAACTGAATGCTAACATATTTGATTCATTCATAATGCATCAGCCCTTGAATCAGTGATAGCATCAGTTATAGCGTTAGTTTGGTTAAAATGCTTTAGCGTCATTCATAGAGTCAGACATAGAGTCAGCATTAGCACTAGAGAATTATTCGACCCATAACTGTTGCTATTAACGTTTTCGCCTCAAAAAACACCCTAAATATTCATATGACGCTATGGCTGATGCTAATACCCCTTTTCTCTTGTAGTGTAAGTTTCATATAAAATACACCATCTCACATATCAGTAGCACTATCAGCCATGGTCTTCTCACCAGTTCTTCATACTCCTTCACATATAGTGTCACTTTGAACCTTATATAAATTGCAAATGCTACTAAATATGCAATGACCAATATGGTGACTATATTATGCCAGATCAAAAGCCCCACTCTAATTCCGCTTGCAGGCCTTCTAATAGTCCTCATTAGTTCTGCGGATGGACTCTGTATATGCAGTTCTAATCCATTCCTATCAGCCATATTGCTTTGATTTTGTTTGTGGATCTTGCATTTTTTGGCCAGCCGATTTAATCACAGAGCGCCATTTTGTTCTCAACCGCCTTATATTTGCTGTCCTTAGTTTTGCTATGTAGTTACAAGTCGCGAATTCGATTCTTGAGAGTATAGGCATTGCATTTTTCTATGATGTATTTTTTGGTGTATATGTATTAATTCTATTGTTTATTTAAAAAAAAGTATATAAGAACCGCTTAGGCCCAATGAGTTATGGGCCTCTCCTCTTTAACATCTCTTCTTCCATTGACTCTCGTGTTGCCTTTTATTTTTTTGGCTTACAAATCCATGTCCAATGCTTCTATTGTACCTTGTGTGGCAGTAGTCATAGTATCATTTATGAATGTCCTAGATCAATGTCCATAGCACAAATCAAGAATGCAGATACTTCTGATATTTGCAAATAATTTTTTAGTGTGGTTTAATTGTCCACGCTATTGCCAGTCAACATGTATGAACAATGTTCCTAGAAACAAACGTGTCTAAAACAAAGACTGTAGTACTTAATGAAAAAAGATCTTCGTTGAAAATCATGGAAAACCATTGGTTTAATGTCGCATGCTTAGGAATGTATTTTGTAATGTTTCAAACCAGCACAAATTCATTACTAAGCGAAGAACCATAGTCAAATGTTGGATATTAATAGCGGATCTCTTCACACAGGTTTGAAACCAAATAAATGTTCGCGGCGGCCTTGGCCGCGGCGATAAATTTCTTGTATCGACATGCAACCCATACCTAGCATAGGCTGCATGCAACCCATACCTAGCATAGGCTGCATGCGTAGATTAATCTTACTATACAAGAATTAATCTAAGCACAAATCGACATGCCCGAGCCAATTTCTTCTGGAGATGACCTTGCTTGGCCCCATTGCTCCATAAACCGTGGGTACCGCTTTATTAGATCCTTCTTAAGTACCCATGTTGCGTCTTCCACCCCACAAGTGTTTCCACTTGACCAAATATTGGAGAAACTTTGATCTCCTTGTTTTCTTGAAAGCTTTATCAAGAATCAATTCTTCGGAACTATTTCCAAATTGCTCTTGCCATTTCCAACAACGCTGGAGTGTCTAAAACTTCATCCGATTTGGAGTATGCTTCTTCAACAAACTCACGTGGAAGACTTTATGAATCTTTAGGTGTGCTTGTAGGTCCCAACTTGTAGGATTGATTACCTACTCTTCCGACTATCTTGAAGGGTCCAAACCCACCTTGGAGCAAGCTTCTTACAATTCCGATCGCGGAGCTTACCGCTTCACTTTGATCTTGAGCCACACGCCGCCGCCAACTTGGAACTCTCGATTGTCCCCATGGTTGTCGGCGATGCTCTTTTGTCGACTCTTGTTGCGAGAAAGATATCCTCGGACCTCTTCCACCACCGCCGTATGTCGGCCAACATTTGTTTGCCGAAACCTCTACTTTGACACAAGATTGTGCCACGGTCCGGAGTTAGGCATTGGTAGGTGAGTTAATCATGAACGCGACATTTGGGATGATTCCCCGCTGGTGCTATTGTGTTTAACTCAACCAAGTGAATATACTCTTCCCCACATACTTTGCTTGTTCCGCATATATAGTTTCAGTAGCATATCTTTCAAAAATTTCGCTATGCTGTTCCGTTTGCCCATCCGTTTGAGGATGATAGGCGTGTGCTCATGGACAACTTTCAATGCGAATTATCGCAAAAGATCTTGCCAAAAGGCAGCACTCATGAACTTCGGGTCTCTATCTGAGATGATCTCTCGGCATGCCATGGAGCCTGAAGATTTCTTTGGTAAAGCCCATTCAGATCCATAGTCGTGGTTCGGTGGTCCCGGAAGGCACAAAATGTGCCATCTTCGACAACTTGTCGATCACAACCATCAAAGCATCTTTCCCTCTTACTGTCCTTCGAGCCCCGTTATGAAGTCCATGCCGATGACCTCCCCACTTAGCGTTTGTACCGCTAAAGGTTCCAAGGCTCCAATTAATTGTTCGGCTCTTCGCCTTTCGTTTGCTGACCGGGCACTCTTTGATGTAGCGAAGCTATCTGTTTCTTCATCCCCGGCCAATAATAGTTGCCTGGCGCTTTTGAAATATGTCTTCATAAATCCTGCGTGGCCAGCTATTGAGCTGTTGTGGGTGTCGTGGAGAATCAACTTCCTGACCTTTGATGATTCAGGCACACACAACTTGTCTTTATGGTACAACATGTTGCCTTCCTTCTTATAATGTTTGAAGGCTTCCCGTTCCTTATCTGTTCTAGCCTCCCTAGAGAGGCTTGCCCATACTTCCTTGAAATCACTATCCAATGGCAATGTCTCCTCAATTTTCGTACCAAACTCACTCAAAAGAGTTGATATAGCATTACAATGCATTCTCGTCCCAAATGGTCTCCTGGAGAGGGCATCTGCAACCACATTAAGCTTGCCGGGCTTATACACTATGTCAAAATCATACTCCTCAAGGAATTCCATCCACCTCCTTTGCCTTAAAGTGAGGTGTGGTTGGATGAAAATATATTGAAGGCTCTGGTGATCAGTATCTAACTGAAACTTCCTCCCCAGCAAATAATGCCTCCAAATCCTTAATGCCCTGACAATGGCTAACAACTCCTGATCATGGGTCGGGTAGCGCGTCTCGGCGTCGTTCATCTTCCGGGAACCATAGGCTACTACTACGCTCTTCCCTGCATGAGCACCGCACAGTGGCTATCTTTACTTCGTCGCCACACGGTGGTAGCCCTTAAGAAAATATATCGCCAAAAGGCTATTTTTTGGACATTTGCAATTTTTTTCACTACTGTTGAGTAGGATCAATTGGGACTGGTGCCAATAAAATATCGCCACCTTGTCTAAGAAATTTTCTCCCTCCACTCATAAGTTAGCCTACGTCACTAAATGATGGATTCTTGGATTTGCCCCCACGTGAATTTTATTCTTGGTAATTATTCTAAAATTGCCTCTTAACCCCCCAAAAATTATGTAAAATTAATATGAATTCGATTCTTGGTGAGTTTTTTGAATCTCCAGGAAAAAAAAAGGGGAAAGGGAAAGGGAAAAAACCATGCATGTTACATGGATCTCATGATCCGGCTCCAACATCCAAGTATGCAATCCTGGAGTATTTTTGCTTTTGGTCTGTTGTTTATCCAATCTTAAAAAGATGACTAAAATCAAATCGATTTGTGCTTGCCCACCATAATATGCAATTATGCCTCGGCTAAGTTTGTGTACTTGTTGTTTAGCCTTAGTGAGGAGCTATTGTAAGGGCTACGAGGTATGTTGTAGAGTGGTGATAGTTGATTTGATTACTCATTTTATTTGAATACTTGCCCTCTTGATTTGGTTATGAGGCAATTGATTTTATTATATTTTAGAATAGAATAGAATAGAATAGAGCAACCGTACCTTATCTTGGCTATCAATTTTAATTGTTATCATGATTATTTCTATGTACGTGCAACCAATCTAGGTAATACATGATGTTAATCATCAACTGCTCAGATCAATTGTTGCACAGACATCCTTATGACATGATCAAACTCTTCAAATTGGTGACGAATGATGTTAGATATCGTGGTAGAAATCTAGGGTTTAGACACCAATGTCTTTTGATTGCGGGATTAGACTATTACCTTGTTTTTATAACGGCCCTTTATCTAGTCATTTAGAAAATACAATATCTAAGCATATTATCCCTCAATTAGAGTGTCACAATGAAGGTAAATTTAGGGTCCAATAAAAAGTAATGCCTTAGGGTACTACTAGATAGGTGTAATTTACGTTTTTATTGTTAATACTAATCAGCTTGGCCTTTCTCTTGTGAAGACACATATGCCAATGTCTGGTAACATGTATATTCATTATGTGAGCATTACGTTTACAACTGTATACAGACATAACAAATATATATTGTAGACTCAAATTTTACTTGAGAAAAAAATATATATTCCATCGTTTGATGGATGAAAGATTCGCCAAGGTTGCTACAACTCAAATTGAAGCCCGAAACAGAATCGCCAACATAACTAATCGAAAAAAGCTAAGATTTGCCTCACATTCTAAATTACACCTATGAAAATTTGGGCCTAAGGGCTGCCCTGGCTTATATGCAAAATCTAGTGGAGCATGATGTACAACGGCAGGTACTAGGGATTTTGAAGCTTGGGAAGGCCCGTGCCACATGACCTTTGCAAATGCAAGAAGGTGACATCATGAGGGTGATTGAGAAAACTAGAAAAGGATAGGTGAAGGGATTAAAACCATGTTAAATCCCGAAAATTTCATCCGCAAAAATCCGTGTGATTATTTTCATTAGTGGTTTTAACAGGACATTATCTAGAATACCACACACTATGGTGATTATTGTCGTCTATTTTTTATATGTTTCTGTTCTGTACTGACTACCAGTTGAGTGATGCTTTTTTCCACCCGATGGCTGATGCACATTATTTTACACCCACTGCGTGATGCTATCTATATTTTTCCACCCATTGGGTGATGCTAGATGATTTCCACCTGTTGGTGATGCTATTTTTCTTTTTCCACCTCTCTGATGTTTTCTATTTCTATATACGTTTGTTTACGGTTCCTAATGTCTAATGGGTGTTTTTGCTTTCTGGGGACTATTTTCTTAGGGGGTGCTCGCCTGCCATGGTTGTACCTATTTTATTAACGTTTCCCGGGTACTTTCTAGGCATTTATTCTTTTTTTTCCAGGTTTCACACATTCCATAGCATTGATGCGCATTTTGGCTGGCTTCACCAATTTTCTACTTTGCTCTTCAGGGCATCCTTGAGGCCGTTGGCGACCATTTCTCATTAGGATTTTCCTCGAAAACCCGAAAGGGCAGGGTTTTTTTTTATCCCGATGAGAAGTTGTCGCCATTGTCCTCTCTCTTGCCTTTGCATATTTTCTTATTTCATTTATCGGGTAGCTAGACATTGTTCCTATGGTCCAATGAGAGCTCAAGGATTGTTGGAGGAGGAAATATAGTCTTGTCCAAAAGGTCTTTCAATGAAAGCTGCAGAAGAACACTAAAAGCAAACTTCTTTTAGTTATTTTTCATAGATGAAGAAGAAAGAGGAACATTTTTAACATCCATGCTAGACAAACTAGTTTACAAACACACACAAAATAATAATACCACTCTATAAAAGAATAAGAATAAGAATAGATTTTTAGCGTCCACGGAGACAATAATATTCTATAAAAGAATAAGGAATAGATTTTTAGCATCCATGGAGACAATAATATTTTAACACCCACAATAATATTTTAACACCCACAGGGACCCTACAATAGGCCATGGAACATGTCTATACATAGTGCAAATCTAGGCAGTTTCGAACTCAAGACATACATATTCTAGAACTAGTATGTTACCATTGGACCAAAGGCGTAAAAGACTTTGATTTATGTTGAAAAGAATTCATGATATTATATCTATCACTCTTATATAATGCATTTTTCATTTCGCCCCTCGATATTTTGTTTGATGTATTTTCTTTGAAACTAGTTTCCTACCGACACGTGTTGCACGCCTCACTTTTCATTTGCACTTCATTGTCCTTTTTTTGCTCAAGCCATCCCCTATCCCCGGTAATCACCACAGCATTCAAATTTTTATATGTGTGGTTCTAAGATGGTGATCGCTCGCCCCCATTTCTCACGTCGGATCTACTACTCTAAAAAGCCGCTGTTTTATGTAGCCCTCAAAGGTCCAAGGTGTTAGACCCATTTGAAGCTTTCTATTAAGGTAGATGTACGTAAATCACCGGCGCTAAACGTAGGGTAAGGGGTCATGGTGTCTCGTAATGGACCGGGGCTAGAATCCTCCAATTTCTCCCCGATTTTTTCCGGAATATGGCCCTTGTTCCTATGCATGGAGCACGCTTTTAGGTTATTCTCGCGGAACCATGACTGACCGCACTCCACAAAGGTATCCCCGCAGAAGATTGTAAAATGATCGAGGAATTTGAACAATGGAAACATGCGACCGTAGACAATATGTGGCAAAAAGGATTTGCAAAAAGGAAGAGTGAAAGATCATATCAACGCCCATCATAACTACAAATTCGGCTTCGAAAAGAAGCCCATAGTTGAGATTTCCACACTTGAAGTTATGTGGAACTCTTGGAATCAGAGAGTTTACATTTATCTCTATGAGTATACAAAAACTCGCTTTGTAATGTAGAATATAATAGATTAGGAGGCAAATCATATCCGTGGAATATGGAAAAACTTGTTTGTAATGCGTAATAGTGTAGGACATGATAGGTCGTGAATGAATTGAACCATAGTTAAATGTGTACTTACCTTTTCTCTCGCAAATATTGCACCCTTTAGCCGCGGCCAGCCGCCTGCAATGCCTCTCTCTCGCCAGCAATGCCTCACAAAGGTGCTTTGAGATCATCATCACCTCCATCATCTAAAACAAGCACCTTGAATTTATCTCATGGATAATCTAGTGCAAGAGCAGCCCCAATTGCGTCAATACATCCGTTGGTTCCTTGTAACATGATAGCAAGATATGCACAAATGGGTGGTTTATTAAGCATGGTGGGTCCGGGCTTAGGACATATCTCCGTGGGTAACAATAAATCGATTGCCGCAACTAAGCTTCCTATAAAATACACCATCTCACATATCAAGAGCACTACCGCCCATGGTCTTCTCACCAGCTTTATTTATACTCCTTCACATCCCTGGTTTCACCTACTATAAAGGGATATGCCATGTGCATTAATGGGGTCAGCAAAACCCTCCGTGATAATGCCTTTGTCCAACCTTCTAAACACCCCTTCCCGTATACATATTACATGGATTCCCCCAAGCCCCCCTATCCGTATGTATATACATATGGCTTAGAGTAAAAAAAAAAAACCCACCCCATTCACTCACATGTTATATACGCTTTAAACTATGACATCCCCCGGCTTCACATACAATGTCACTTTGAACCTTATATAATCTGCAAAATGTCGCTAAATATGCAATGACCAATAGTGTGACTATATTATGCCGCATCAAAAGCCCTACTCTAATTCTGCTTGCATGTGCCTTCCCTAGTCCTCATTAGTTCTCATGGATGGGCTCAGATATGTAGTTCTAATCCATTCCTATCAGCCATGTTGTTTCGATTTTGCCGTGGATCTTGCATTTTTACAAGCTAGGCCGATTTAATCACAAAGTCGGGCCATTTTGTTCTCATTCCAAACCGCCTTTTATACCGCCGGGCCCTTTGTTTTGCTATGTAGTTACAAAGGCGGAATTCTGGCCGGAGAGTATAGCTGCACTTTTTTCTAATGTATTTTTAGTGTATATGTATTAATTCTATTGTTTATTTAAAAAATATATACAAGAACCGCTAGGGGCCCATGAGTTATGAGTCTCTCCTCTTTAACATCTCTTCTTCCATTGACTCTCGTGTTGCCTTTTTATTTTTTGGCATGTCCAATGCTTCTATTGTACCTTGTGTGGCAAAGAGTCATAGTGTCATTTATTAATGTCCTAGATCAATGTCCATAGCACAAATCAAGAATGCATACTGATATTTGCAGATAATTTTTTAGTGTGGTTTAATCGTTCACGCTTATTGCCAGCTTGCAACATGTATGAACAATTTTGCTAGAAACAAACGTATCTAAAACAAAGGTCAGAGTACTTAATGAAAAAGATCTTCGTTGAAAATCATGGAAAACCATTGGTTTAATGTCGCATGCTTAGGAACGTATTTTGTAATGTTTCAAACCAACACAAATTCATTACTAAGCGAAGAACCATAATCAAATGTTGGACATTAATAGCGATCTATTCACGCTGGTTTGGAACCAAATAAATGTTCGTAGTGGCCTTGGCCGCCGATAAATTTCTTGTATCGATTATTATCATTCATTAGAAAATATCTCGTTTGAGAATTTAAGAGGATATGGTGGATAGCATGGGCCATATGCAATGCCACACACCCTAAAGTATCCTCAACATTCCGCTTCTAAACGAATATATCCTTGTTTCCCCCAACTTGTGCCCCATGAGTTCTTCATGATCCAATAATCCATGCCTCCTTCAGCCCATAGCCAACCATCAAGCCTTCATGAGTGGGTTGAGTACCACGCCAAGCCTCAGAAGAATCCCCTCAGAACAAAACAAACAATGTGAGATTGGGAATTAAGAATTTAATTAAATTGGATTGAGTTTTAGCTAGGAGTGAAGTGTTTGAGTTGAAGGCATAGGTGGTGTTCAAGTCTGAGGGTATAATTTTACTATTTAGGGTTTACAATTACCCAAAGATATGATTGAAAAACTTGGCTAGAACCCCGAAGTCCGATCAAGAACCGGGTTGATTGGCCACCGCCTTTGCCTTAAGGGCATTCTCGCTTGTCTCCACCAAAGTATATCCGCCTATAGAGATTCTATCACTATTACTCGCAAATGGACAAAGTAGTAAATGGTTAGTTAATTAAAATAGGATAGACAGATAGGTTTTTATAGTAAATGGTTAGTTAATTAACATAGGATAGGATTAAGGATAGACAGATAGGGTTTATAAGGTCCACAGAGACCAAATAAGGAAAACATAAAGCAGAGTGAGCAGGTAACTTGCATTTGCACCGCACTGGCTGTTCTTTTGTGCTTGGTAAGGGTAGTCAGTCTCAGACCCAATCCCAGCTTGCCCGACATAAGCAAATGCATATGTCATGAGCCCCCTTACAACCCTTGCTGATTTGATCACAATCCATAAGCTCCTGTTCTGACAGAGATGGCGTAACTCCTCCTACAATCATGTTTATGCTCTCAATTGCACCAGTAGATGCAAAAGCCCAACAACAGCCTGCTCAAATCACCCTTTACTTCAGTACATCAATCAATATCATAATTTAGAATTGTAGTTGAAATTTTTCTTACCACAACGACCCCCGATCTTTTACACCACTCACTGCGACCCTTTTCCCTCCAGTCTACAGACCGGTGCATTCTCGTTGTATCATACTCGCATGGCATTCTTGGTAGTATTTGATGAAGCAAGAACTTGGCCTTGTTGTCAAATGCTCATGAACTCCTCCGTTGTAAGATCGAGAATTTGTTCAACCCCAGCCAGTAGCTTCGTTCTCGAATTTACAGAGTGGATGAACTCTAATTTTTGCTTGAAGATCTTGAACCGCTTTGAAATCTCAGCGGCTCCTTTTGTAAACCTTGCCATGTTTCACAAGCCAAGTTTGAAGAGATTTTTGCATGCTTTGCTCAGATTGCAAGTCACCCAACACATAGCCTTCTTGTTGATCAAGATGCCGCCGGGTAGCGTAAAGAAATTAGAAGGAAAATCAATGCCGAGAAAAGCAGGGCCATTTTTTAGAAGGAAAATCAATGTCAGAGAATGCTTTGTATGCGTTTGTATAGTTCGCTCCATTGGCCGCTTTATAGCGCCCAATGGTCTTTGACCGCTGACGAGCTTCTACGCGCCATGTTCAAGACTTTGTCCAAAAGCAAATTCATTTGTTAGTCTTGCTTGCCGTTAACGTTAACGTAAACCTAGTCAACATGTAAGCCTACTTCTCAAGTCTAGCTTTAGGACCCACCAATTTTAGCTTACGTTCAAGACCGCCCACTTTAACATGACCCATGCTTGAGGTTAACGTGTTTTTCACGTAAGTCTAATCAACATGTAACCCGCCTCTCGTCTTATAGATTCACCAGGGCTCGAATTTGACGGCTTTCATGCCTGTTTTTTGGAATTTTGCCCGTCAAAACAGGTGAAAAAAAAAATTGTATGGCATTATTGTATGCCCACTATTATTCAACAAGCCAACGTTCAAGACTTTGGGAAGGTCCACATAGTTCTTTCTTTTGTCTTGCCTCTTTAACACGGCAATAGATTTATTGTTCTTTTCCATTATAAGGTGGGCCTGGCTGAACCCCAACGGTTTTGAAATAATGAGATAAGGAAGTTGCTATATTTGGCTTTTTTTTTCCTCAATTGTGACTATGCTTATTTTATGTGATAGGAAATTTCTAGATATCATTTTGAGTTGTGAACTTCCCCTTGGCTATTATATGTACAAGAAATTTATCGCCATGCGGAACATTTCCCTCTTTGACTCCCCCTATTTATAAAAGTTTAGCATTTCCTCTAATGCAGATCCCACTAAATGTTGTTTGATACAAAATGGATGCTCGGGATCAAATGATAATTGACACCGAGGGGTTAATGACCTTTTTATAAACCGAAAAATCGTTTGCTTATTGAAGCCGGATTTATCAGCGCATTGGATTGTCAAGCCCTTATGGATTTTGTATTTGATGTTGGGGTCAAATAGTAGGGCAATAGTAGTCGGCGGATTTTGCTACATCACCGGGCAGTAGCGAATTTGATGGGATTCAATAATCCAAAGATGCGATGACGAACTACTTAATCATGGCAACTTGGCCAATAAGCTCCCATTTCATGCTAGATTTGAAGGGTTTTTCCCTTATTAAGGACCAAGAATGTCCCGCTATGTATAGAGAAGACCAAAAATGACTAGGAGGGGTAACAGACATCGTGATCATTTTAGACACACCATTGCTATGCCACAAAGCCGTGGGTGCAGCCACTACAATCACGTAAAAGTCGTAGTTTGCTTTTTACTTGCTAGGTTTGCTTGCATTTTCAAAGCTAAGAGGATGCACTTAGATGATAGGGAGCTAATGTGCTTATTTATGCCTCCTAGAATGTGTCTCTCGTAGATGTTAATTTACTCGATGTTCTTGTCTTGCATTGTTTCCTTATAATATGTAAATACATTGACTATACTTGCCTCATCTTTGAACAACATATTAATGTTATGTAAATCGCTGATTTCGGATTTACCTTGTCGGGCTTGTCCAAAACAGAGCTTGCTCAAAGAGAAATTGCATGGATTGTTCCAAAGTAGCATATGGTCCAAAGACCATTGTTTTCTGTAGTTGTGCACTTCCTTAGATCAAAGTGCAATTCACGCTTTGGTCGTGACATTTGATATGGCCGAATGCAAGAAAAGCATAAGACATTTTGAATAGAAGGAATAGCATCATTATACTTGCAAGTGGGTCATGTGGATAAGACGTTAAACCGCTGCACCCAAGGACTCCACTTTGGCGCAGTATTGTAAATTGTTCCATAAGCTTCTTCCGTGGACGTTAAAACCCATTATATTATTACTAACACCACAAAAAATTTATCACACGGTGGCCAAGGCCTCCACGAACATTTCTTTGGTACCAAACCTATGGAGTTGAATCCCTTTATTAATGTCAACCATATAATAATAGAATGTTCAAATGAGTGATGGAGTTGTGTCGTAACCATTTTTAGTTGATTTATCATGTTGGATTTGTTGTGAAGTTGAGATTGACTTGAGTAGCACGCCTTTTACCTTGCAAAAAGCATTTTGAAATGGTCGACGTACTTTGGTGTTCAATGAAGACATATAGCCATATAAAATGCAACGAACATTGTAAACTACATAACCACGTATATCCCTTCGACATAATATTGAGCGTAAACAAAGATGTCAGGCTTCCTTCCTATACAAAGGCCGTCAAGCCATTAATGAAGAAGAAGAAGAAGAAGAAGAGATTTTAACGTCATTCTATGTCCAAATAAAACTACACCTATTATTCCAAATAAAACTACACTTATTATAATTTATATGTGACACTTTACTTATATCGTACGCCAACAGAAGATGCAATATAATTCCTTTTTTCTTCATAGGACAGAAACATTAAATCCAAAAATCCAGATCAAACCCCACCATAGGTATGTCCCTTTGGATCATGATTGCAAATGGGTAGCAAGGAAGCAAGCTCCATAAATCCGACCCCAAATCATAAGCTAGAACCTATATACAAAAAAAAATGAACCTTTATCTAATGCACGCAATAAACCGACCTTTGTGTGAAGATTCAACACTTCTTCATATAATGTATCGGCATAATTGCAACTTCTAGCTAATCCCCAGTTTCTGAAAAATTTTGCAAATCATTGTCCTATGTTGATTCTCATTTAACTGCCTTTTCCACATGCTAACTAACATCAAAGAATGCCGCTGCAATGCAATCGAAGCTCCGTGATTGTATGCCACTATTAAAATGGCTTTAGAAGTTATGCGTGATAATTTTAACCTTGCAAAGTGTCATTTTTCTTGATATAGAAGTTCCCATCAGTCTATGCAAATTGGTTGCGTAATCTAAAAATTGTATGGCAAGATTCACCAAATATGTGTCAGCCGCAATCAATTACTACTTTCTAAGATTTTAGACTATCATGAAATGCGCCAATCCATATATACTTTTTAACACGGCAATAGATTTATTGTTCTTTTCCACTATAAGGTTCTCCAATTGGTTTTCGAGGTCATAAGGTGTTCCATAAGGGTGGGTTTGCCCGAGCCCCAATGGTTTTGAAATAATGAGATGAGGAAGTTGCTATATTTGGTTTTTTTTTTTTCTTCTAATTTTGGGTTTGTATGCATTTTGACATTGCCACTTCTATAGGATTTTTGAATATCTTGCTCATAGGTTTCTCATATTTGGCATCCTATTTTAACGTGACCTATATTTTTCTCTCTGCGGATCAAGTATTCACCCTCTCGATCATGAGTCCTATTCTATCTAGCTTCAAAATACCTATATGGCGTATGTTATCCGGCCTCAAGGTCCCTCTCTACTTTTAGTACAATATCATTTTCGAGTAACCCCGGCCATCTATCTTCCATGATGAATTATGTTGTTGTTTGTATCTCCGAAATATCACTAGGTTCCCATAATTGCAAGCATGCACTAAGTCTATGTGTATCCATTATGGAGTGTTCCGTAGCCATTAGTTTATTTCTTGCAAACTTCTCCAAATTGTATCTTTTTTCCTAGTGGGACAGCTACATCCAAAGATACTTCTCCTATAGCCCCCATAGGCTTTCTATGCCCACTTGAACCTTGAGGCCTCCATCTCCATAATCTAAAATGTCCATGAGACCTCACTTCAATTATCTTTAGTCTCTAGATATTTCTTGGTCTAATATAGCCCTATTTCTTTTCAATATTTAAAATGTTTTTCCAAGCAAAATATTTTTGACAAAGGAAAAAATAAGAAGGGTTAGGGGGTTTTGTAGCTCCTCTCATGCGACTCAATTTTGCTCACTTTAGGGCATCCGATGTCGAATTATATGCCTAACTCATTCACCTTTTTCTGCTATAGCTCACAAGTTTCTTGATATTAGAAAGAAGATTTTGCAGCCTAGGTATTTCTATATGTTGGTTATTTAAGGGATGCATATCCTCCGTAAATTGCTTCTCCTATGATTACATTTAGTCTTGCAGCTTCTTGGCTCTCTTTTGGACAAGTTGTATGGTAGGAAAAAAGGAGGCTTTCAATAAAGCCCCTAATCAAGATGGAGGAAGAAAGATTGAGATTAGATAAAAGGGAAAAAATTTTTTATTTTCATAAGCATACAAAACCGGTTCAAGAAAAATCCCATTGGAAGGAGAAGGCGCTTCGCCATGTTGCGTTACAGATAATTCCAACATTGTTCTATGCTCCATTATTTCCTGAAAACATCATGCGTAAGTCCCTATTGTACCTGTTGTTCTATTGTTCCAAATTGCACATTGATCTACATGACACAACACCAAATCAGGGTTTCAATAGATAATAGTGTTAATTTCCATATTCCTTCCTACATGTAGTTGTCTATCTAGAATCTTCTAGATGTCTATACAAAGAAGGTTTCAAGAGATAATATTGACATGTTTGATATGTTTCCTTCATGTAAATTAATGCAGATTGTAACTCCTTTTTTAACCTCCGCACTCTATCATCTCTTTTTAGTTCAACTCTTTTATGATGTATATTGTCAGTGGTGAGCCCTACCCCTAAATTTACATAGTATATGTTTCTATCCGCTTGATTTATGTCTCTATTTACATTTTGATGTATTTATCAGATATACCAAGTCGACTACCCTCCAGCTAGATCCCCTTTATAATGCGTTTTAAGGTTTTATAAACAAGGTCTGAGTTAACTTTTGACTCGATATAGGTGGCCAGCTTGTCATGTATTATGCTCCTTTCCTAAGCTTCATTTTTTTATTACCACATCTTATATAGTTTGCCCAAATTTGAGAACTTATTAAGTCTTATTCTAATTCTATTGATCTTCTATGGTTTGGCTTGACCATTAGTATATCCAAAGATGTTTGAGATTTCCAAATCTCTAAGAGTTATTCCCTCTGCTTTTCTTACTTGCTTTATATAGGTGTGCGCATGCTAAGTTCCTTAGTGTTAATCGCCCCATTTATATTTTTTCATTGTGAACTCGTTGCTTTATTGGCTTATATTGAACCTCCTAACTGCCCTCAATGTTCACATGTATATCTGAACTATATTTATCCTTGTAATTTGTTATGTCTATTTTTGTGCAAGCCCTCTATGTTTCCCCTGAAATTAAGTCCAAATCTCCCCCGTGTATTTAGATTTTGCCTTGAATAACTGCTTTCAAGGTTGTTTATGGTGAAGGGCGATCAGCCGAAGAGTTTATTGTTTACCTCGCTACCAAATGCATGACAACCATGTCTAACGCTTTTGTTTGTGTATCTTTTGGTGCAAAAATCAACTTTTCCCTCCATTTGATGCTTTGAAGTTGGAGAAAATATGCAATATATTGCTAATTAATAGGGTATTAATGGTGAAGGAATATTCCTAGCCTAGAGAGCATCTTTTTCCTTTTAAATATCATTTTTAGGGCCCCACTCTCCCTAACACACTCTAAATCACTCTCTTGATCTCCAAATTTTAAGCTAATCCATTTCCTTTGATCGGAAAATATGGCTCGCACCAAGCGCACCGCGAAAGAAATACAGGAGCCCTGTGCAGACCTAGTATGGCGGACATAGCGGCGGAATCGGGCAAGAAGATCCCGTAAGGCCCGAGAGGGAGGATGAAGAGCGACACTGCCTAGCTCCATGGATCTAGACATTCCACACCTCCTCATGAGCAGGTGCCTAGCAAAGATTGTCAAAAAGACCTCGCAGCCAATGGGCAAGTCAGAGACCATGGTGCGCCTCCAAGAGGCCAGCGTGAGCAAAGAAGACGAGGAGGGGCAGCAAGAGGAAGAGGAGCCAGCAGCTAGAAAATTGGCCCAAGAAGAAGAAGGGGAAGGAGAAGGTGGCAGAGTGGCCTGGAGGATAGGGGAGCACGAAAAGAAGAGGGAGATAGAGAAGGGAGAAGAGGTTCAAGAAGGACCAAGACGCACCTAGGGGACAAGGCAGATATAGAAGAACCTCAAGGGGAGCCAACCGAGGGAGGAGGAGGACGAGGAGATAGAAGAAGAAGGCAGCAAAGGAAGAGGAGGAGGAGCATGAAGGGGATGTCGCGAGACGCAATCCCCCCTCACCACCTTACCTTACCCTAAGTGGGCCCAAGCCACCTAAGGTGGTGAAGAAGTCGGCTGAACGCAAGTTCATGTCAAGCATGACCGGGCGAAGTTCGAGAGAAATAAGAAAGCATACCGTGAGTGCCTTAGAAGGTGGAAAAGGTACAATGATCGTATTTCAAGCGTAACATGCGTAAACAACATTTATGACCGCCGATGTTACAAAGCCGCCATGCCTCATGACCACAAAATAAGAACAAGAGAAACAAATATATATAAAGAGTGAAGGAAACATGGCCAAACGAGGTTTTTCAAACTTAAGATAAAACCTCAATACATCTAAAGAGGCTCGCGGTTTAATATAGTATAGACCGCAAATCTAATCCCTACATCTAGCTAAATCTAAGCCCCACACTTATGCTAACCTAAAACATGCCCGCAGAAGTAGTCGCCACTACCGACATCTAGCATGTGCAATAATGTTAACCACTAGGTGTTTAACAAGCCCGTGGCAAGAAAGTTTTTTCAACCTGATAAGTCTCCACACCTGGGTCACACCTAGTGGAGCCACGGCATGACATGGGCAACCCTAATATATTTACCGCCTAACCCTAACCCCAGGGCCACTTTTGGCTCCTACTTGCCTTGGAACTCTGTTACGCCCCTAAAACTCCATTTCGAGAACCCTCCCGATGTTGCAAGATAGGACGTATCAACAGCCCCAAGATCCTTTTCACGTCAGAAGAAGTGGGAGCTACCACCCCGCTTGCAATCCATGGAGACACCAGGAGCAAGTGGAAGTCCCTCCCAGCGTGTATTTGGAGTAGTTTCCTAGGTAGATCATCCGAAGTTAGACTCCGTATGAGCCAATATCTCATTTGTAGTAGATCCCTCCTAGAAACCCTCGCCGATTTTGCATCCTAATCAATGAATCCTAACTGTAAGTCAGATGCATGTGATTAGGATTAGATATTATTCTCATTTAACTAGTAAGAGGAGCCGCTGTCGGGCATAAGTTGGGAGCGCCAGAAATGTTTTGGTTGCAATGAGAAAAGCATGCGATGTGTCTATAAATGTAGCCCTTTTTGTACATATACATATGTAAATCTAATGCACATTTTTGAATAATCACATCATGACCAGCTAGTAACCGCCATGATTAATGGCTATCCACTACTCGAACCCGCACTATCTGATTTTGAAATTCTTTTTCCCAAATTCTTTCTTGGTTTGCCTCTACTTCACTATCCCGCGCCTTCTCCGCTTTTGATTCCGAATACGAATTCTTCATCTAGCTATGGCCCCAAAACGCCTCGGGATGAGTGCTATGGCTTGCTCATCACCAGCTCCAAGCAAGATGCCGCTTCCTAAGCAGTGGAATTTTACCTCCGAGAGTTTGGGTTTCTGAGGTGATCCAAGCCAAAGACCTCCCGTAGAGAAACATGAGGCCCACATACCCAACCTAGAGATGGTTATGAACCAGGTATGGGGTGAAGCTCCAAAAATGGATCGAGGATTCAAGGAAGGAGAATCCGTAACGCGATGGAAAGATGATTTTTTTAAATATTATGAATTGGTTTATGGCAAGAAACAAAAGTTACAAAACCATTATATTTCAACCTATTTTGCCGCAGCATTTGCTCTTCACTTGAAGGAACGGCTTGTTGATTGATGGACGGGTTAGGACCGCCAAAGATCTTGCCAAAACCCTCAGTTCAAGGCGCTACAGGGACCCTACAAATGTAAATCCTCAACTATCAAAACAGACATCGTGATTGCAGCAGTAATATTAGAGCCCCTCGGGTTATTCTAGATCAGATGTTGACAATAATAAAGCGCTACTTTTGCATGGGTTGGAGGAGAAAAACTAACCTATTGAATGAAGTAGAAGCTACCGAAGAAAAAGGGAGGGATGCATTGAAGGTCATCAGCCTGGATTGAGGGTAGAAAGGGATATGCTATCCAAGATCTCAGCCAGACCGGCAAAAATAGATGAGACAAAACAGAATTTGACAAATTGTCCCTGTGATCCCGGGCCGAAATGTCAAGTTATGTTCGAGTGTTGAAGTACAAGTTGGAAGACTTGGTTATGAGTAGACATGATAAAGAAATAACACTCTTTCTAAGCTAAAATTGGTTTGCAGCGAAGCAACTAAAGACATTTGAAAGGCATGAAATCTCAATTGAACAAGCAAAGGAAAAACTTAATTGCATTGAATTGGTTCAGAAAGGCATTCACAGATTTTGATTTCATGGGGAGAGCAGGACCTATTGTTCGGCACCCCGAGGCCCTACCCCAGAGGGGAGCTACTTCTATAGAGCAAGCCATCACATTCGGTTCATGTACTGTTGTGGCAAGGCTTTGGCAAAAGCGTTTGTTGTTGCTAGCTCCATGCGTAGAGATTGCTTATTCCTCGCTTTCAGGGTTATCTCGTCCATGAAAGACAGAATTGCATAAAAGGTTGCATCCGGGATGAGGGCATTCAATTCAAATTTTGGTTTCCCCGGCGGAAAGGTATGCATTGCTTCCAACTAATTTAAACTTATATTTCTCTCATTCATATTTGTTATTGTAATCGCGATAGTTCTACATGTATGGCTTTCTTGCATTGCTATTCCTTGTACATGTATAACTTTTAGTGTACATCATCAGAAGGCGAGGTACATAGGCATATATTTGCTTGTTTATTGATGCTTTTATTTTTGAGCTTGGATTTAGCTTTGTATCGGGCTTGTACATGTCTCTAATGGAGTCTACATCCGCAAATAGATGTACATGCATTTATCTTTAGAGTGCATCCAGAGATGGATTCATAAGTATGTGCATTTTTACATATATGTGCTTTTTTTTTGGCATAGATCTACATTCCCTAACCGGATACCCGGGTACATCTGGGTACATCAGTGTACATCTGTACATTGATGTACCTTTAGTGTACATTGAGGAACATGTACATGTACATTTGGCTATAGTTAAATGTAGTTACTTACATTTGGTACATTCTATGTACATGAAATGTACATGCTTGGCGTGATGTACCATATATTTCATTAGTTCCCTGCTTTTCATGTTCTTTTATGTCTATTGAAATTTAGATCATTTGTTTGTTGTTTTGCGTGATGAGGTTGTTCCTATCCCGTAAGCATGTTTAATGGTTGATGTTCTTGAGCCATCCGTGATCGACTCTCTTTACTGATTTTACCGAGCATAATAAGGTATTCCAGAATCAGACCCTCTACCTTCCGGTACCCGATCACCAAATGACATTTTCGCCGCGAATAGAACAATGCGGCAACAAAGGCTCCCCCGAACATGGCAAAGTGAAGTTGAGGAAATTGAGAGGATGGCACTTGAGAAAGCTAAAGGTGTGCAAAAGTGCCTTCAATGACCTAGGCAAACAGAAAATCTTCATCACCAAGTGCTAAATTAGTAATTGGAGAAGCTAAGAAAGATTCAAACCTTCCAATCCAAAGATCATCTCGGATCAGTCCCCAGCCTGGACCTTCTGATGTACAGCTACAAAGGACACAGATCCGATTTAACCCGTGAGATACCAGAAGAGGAAAGCCGAAGTTGGTAGTTGAGTCCACTCAAAGAGGAGGCAAAAGAATGCTTTGATGGCACTCCAAAAGGAAAAAACAGCAAAATCTCCAAAGAACAAAAAATGTCCTCCCAAAGAAAATCTCCGGGGCAAAAAGTGCCACCACCACCTAGAAAGAGGTATGTCCAAGATGAACTAATTTTGTTAAACATCCCGGTATGGTAACCACATTTTTTTTGTACATAGGACACATCATCACGTCGCGAAGGAAGTCGATCCTCGATCCTTCTTCGAGTGGAACTGAAGAGGAAGAGGATCTACAAGCAAATATTGATGTGATAACAAATAAGGTGCAGATCCTCTAAGATGCTTTGAAACAGTGATGAATTTACAAGGTGAGAGTAATATACAATTGATTACAATAGATATATTCTTTTGCTAATGTCGCTGTTGTTTCCTTGTACGCTTTAGTGAACCCGATGAAAAGGTTGGTTCCATTCACTCCTTATAGGGACCGCCCCTCCTAAGCCCCGCACCCCTCATCTTTCAAAGTGATGTTGACGAAGTTCACTGGAAGTCGGACTTGGACCCAAGATGGTAGATGTCTATGGGAGGTAGGCTACATTTCAACATATTTATGTTATTTCATTCCCCCTCAAGTCACTCATCTTATGTATTAATATGTAACTGGATTTGTGTGCGTGTACCTTTGTAGCAGTCTTCCATCCCATTGAAACACAAGTTTTTTGGACTTGCTCAATTCGACACCTTCCGTAATTTTGTGAATTCCCTCAAGAATGTGGGGGCATGCACGTAACACTAACATAAAAGGAAGGGCCGGATGGCATTTTGATTGCAAGATGCCAATACATATTTGTTCCACCCCCAAGGCCCAAATGTGTATTGGGCAATACTTGTGCTTGCTGGTCCAATGAAAAGCTCTTTTTCCATCTATAGCTAGCCCAAGTATACGTATCCTCTCTCCCTCGCCAAAGGCTATGTACCCTATGCTAAAAGTTGTCCGTAAGTAAGTATGAGTTTCTTTTTTGTTTTTATGATTTTGATTATTCTCATATTGCAATTTTGCTTATGCTTGATTTATTCTCACATTGCAATTTCAGTGTTTCATAAGCTTGCATCAATAACATGATGCTCGGATCCAACAAATAAAACCATGGTAGGAAGAACTTTTGATGCTCCCCGTTACTCGCCCTAAAATGCCGAACCAGTACCAAAGAACCCTTTGCATGTACATTGTGGCTTACATGCACAAATTCATAGATGCCGTGGTTGGATGCTGTACCAAGCTCCATTTTTGTAAGTAGAACATGTTATTTTCCTATTAGTTATTTGTTGGTATAGTCCTCTATCACTTGTGTGCACCATGATGACACCCCAGTTGGTTCATCGATGCCTATGCCAAGTCACCGAGGGATCATCTAATGGAGGCATGGTTGTAGAAGGCGAGATGAATATACAAGCAGTTGTTCCTTGCCACTGTAGATAGTCCCTTTGACTTTTTTGTAAATTACGCTTTTGTATGAGCCATGCTCCGAAGCTTCTTTGTACTCAATAAGTAATGAAAAAATTAATTTATTTGTCTCTACTTTACACCCGTGCAAATAACAATCGGTAATTATCAATGTGTTTTTCTCAATTGTGTGTCTGAAATGTAATTATAAATTGTGAATCTCAAGTGTTTTCTTGTCGACGTGTGAATCATCTAATTAGGGAGAAAGCTCATTATCTTTGACTTAAATTCTCGTGTTGGGCAAGAGTGTGCACAAGAATGAAAATATTAACTCAAGATACCAACAAACATCCGAAAAGATGAGCTTCAATTTAATATAGGAAACGTGTTTTTTTTCGCAGCCGGTTAGCATCAATGCTAGCATTTGTAAGAGAAGGGTTTGATGTTGCCATCCGGTCTTCCACTCACTTCTAAAATCTTCAACCACCAGTGGAACATATTTGTGATGCTTTTTCCATAAAGTTGAAGTTTGTTTCACCCGTGAGCAAGTGTTGGACTCGCCACACAAACACCCTCCACAACCTCAAAAGGGTTGTTTGTGAAACCATTAGTCGCGGGTATGGAAAGAGTACCCGTGAGTACTATGGACATACCAATACCTGATCGACCTTAATTTAAAAGATACAAATCCACTTTTGAATCCCTCAGAGGGAAGCTACATATGTCCTTTCTCTTGGACAATCGATATTAGCTAGTGACGATTGTTTGTCATGGAGCTCATTCCATGGCTTTAATGGATTCAAATGGCCAAGATGATATAGTTTATGTGAAAGAGCATCCAATGACTAATGCGCCAGATGGCATATCGTGAGCGTGGAACAGATTTTGTCGGGTAAACTATGGCAGCAACTTGGGTGCCTGGGCCTAAATTAGTCAATATACCCGAGCAAGGAAATGGAGAAACCGCATCATGTTATTGGCCTCCCTCGATCGCCCATTGTTGGTACGACTTTGACCGATGTACAAAATTCAAATGTTATGAATATATATCAAAGTTTTGTTCATTGCACTTGAGTACTCTATTCTGCACCGCTTTTCTTATTGGCGTACAATTATGAGTGTGTATACATAATTAAGTGATCTTCATTTGCTTTGTAGATGAATGGATCCCAAAACACAAAGACTATTAAGAAACTAAGAGATAGAGTTCTCCTCGCCGCACCCGAGGTAATACAAAACAAACACAAGTTGCAAGTACATAGGGTTGGGATCCGATTATCGCTTCTATACCGCCTCAACTTTGGGAAAAAGGTTGAGCAAATTGAAAATTATGAGGAACGAGCAACTATGAAAAAGGTATATTGGCAAAGAAATCACTTGTTGCACAACCCTTGGGGAAGGCACGGTCCCGAAGATGTGCTATGTAGGATGGAAAGGTTTGCCGCTGGCACGCTATAGAAACCGGCATGGGACTCATGGGCTTTTAGAGGATATCTCTCGAAATTTCCTAGCTGGCGGAAGACATGATGCAATAGTCATAAGATATCGCCCTCCATAATTATTTTGAAGCTTGGTCATGAATTATGAGCCATGCTCATTTTGGGTGTGTTATATTTATGTCCACAATATAAATATATCAACCATTTGTACATGAAAACCGGCCCATTTCTTTATCTTTGCCATGACTGAAAACCATTTTAGTGTTTATGCAATTCAACTTTCTTGTGTTCAATTCCAATCAACTTACACTTAACAAATTTTATAAGATTTCGAATGGGGTAATGATGTACATAAGATGTACATTCATAGAAGATCTTATGTACACATGTACATAATGCACTGGGTAGTCCAGTCCGCCTATAACAAAGTATTACAATATTTCAGTGCAATTACACAGATCTGGACTTAGTCCATGTCATCTTACAATTGCCTTGAAGTGATGATAACAATGTCTCATGGACTTCATCCGCAAGTGAAATGCCGCGCTTGGTTCCCTTCAGTTTGTGTTTTACTTTCTTGAATGGGATTCGAACCCCAATCACGTATTCTCGCAGTGTACCAAAACATTCTTAGTAGGGAAGCATTATACTTATTGTGCAGCCTCGATTAGTCTATAATATTGTCCTTCAATGACACTAGTGCCGCCAGAGTATTCATTTCATAGTCATCAATTGAATCTTCTTCCAATGCATGCTTTTCCCCCTCGGTGCACATGAGAACATAGTATGAAACACCTTCCATTGTTCGGTGCTGCAAAAACACACAAATACATCCGAAACGCCTACAGCGTCATCATCTAAACCAGCCTCGCCCTTCACAGATACAAAACTTCCACATCATTTTCAAATTCAACACGAAAAGGGCTATGATCCGGTGGGTCCAAACTTTTTAGAGACCATTCTCCACAATGTTTAATGTTCACAATTCCAACCAATTGGAAGCACGGGGCATCACAAAAAGCACGAGAGTGGGTTCTATAGCAACTTTGTTGGATCTCGCCGGCTTTATATTGACACGTAATGCAACCGGGAAAATGGTAAAGTCTTGCAATTGAATGCTTGCCGCCGTTTCTCACATATCAGCTTTCCAACCTCCCAAAACACCCTTTCACAATCCGGATCCTTTGCCCTTAAAACCTATCAAAAGCCGTTCCAGATCACCGGGTGCCATTTTGTTTTCTCGCCGCTTCTCAAGCCACAACTTTGTTGCTCCAGCCATCGTCATGTGTGCCTTCCCATGGCCAGATCCAAAGAAATTCCATATCACCTAATTTTATTAACATGGTATCATGCATTCCATACCATGCACGCAGGTAGATTTGAATTGAGATGCACAAATCCATCCCACCACACACATAATGAAGGTTTATGTGTCCACCTCCATTATTCTTAAAGCCACCCCAAATGTAATTTAAAACCATGTTGCACAAAAATGAGTGTCATGCTTCCCCATCCTCAAAACATAGAAATGCGCTTTTTTTAAGCTTACCTTCTATTTTCATCATTGAAATATGGACCAAAATACTAATTTGATCGATTCCAATGTTCTGATTGCACTTCATCCCCTCGGTTTTCAATGTGTAGTTCTGCAAAGTCAACAACGGCATAACACACTATTATCCCAGAGTTTCTCAACACATCTTTAAACCTTGCTTGCCCGGCCAGCCGTAGTTATGATCCTAGAACTTAGCAAGCTGATTTTTTTCATGTTCTTTAACAAAAACGATGCTTTTGTCATTCTGATCAACTTCAATCCCAAGCCTTCGATGTACCCTTTTGGATGGCTCATTGACATATGCATATACTTTGCCACCATTCACATTCTCAATTCCATCTTCCTCGCTTTGGACAGAGATGTTCCATTTCTTTCACCCACATTCATCACATTCTTTTGATGCATTTTAGTTTATGCCATTCATCCGTCACACATATTTCTTCGCGAACCTGCTGACCTCCACAAGATACTAACATTATCAAAAGTTTCTTTGTTTGCTTGACATACTCCATTGTTTTGCTGGATGCAATGTACACCACAAAATGAAGTGCAATAACATGTAGGGATCTCCTCATATCATTGAAGGCCTTTCACGCATCTGACCGGCCATTTCATGTTTGACACAACAACATGTGTTTCTCTCCTTCAATTTCCTTATGCAATCGTGTTTCATACTGAACCGGTCGAAGGCTTAATTTTGGTATCGATTCTCGATATACAAACCGCTGATAAAGCTCGCATCGCAATAACAAAAGCATTAAAGACCATGTTAGCAAAATGATGTCGGCAACCGATGCCAAAAAGAGTATTGAACTATACTATTGTACAATTAATGTATGTTCTATGTACATAAAATGTCCATCCAACGCCTCCATCGACTGCTTATCAGACATCTAATGTACATCTAATACAAAGAAGACATCTAATGTACACCAACGGTTCCACCGAACATCCAATGTACATCCAATGTACATCTAATTAATGTTCCAATATTAGTACATCACATTAATGTTACAATATTAGTACAACTAATGTACATATATCCGATTTGTTTGGCTTCATTACCTCGAAAAGTACACTAAAATGTAGAATGATGTAATTTTGATATTCAAGTACATGTAAATGCAAAATGATGGACATGTAATCGTTAATGGATGTACATCTAAAAGTACCTAATAGCATATCAATCGCAAGATTTTACTATGTAAACAATGTAAAATGCAATACATTTCATGAGAACCATGTGTATTCATTAACAGGTCACCTCTAAATGTAACCAGAATGTAAAAATTAATGTAAAGTCATGAAAAGAATTTTGGAAGAAAACATAAACCCAAGACTGAATTGATTCAATTACAAGAGCAAACCTCGCGGAGATATCAAGGTATTGTATTGCTTGTGTTCTCCTCTTCATGACATCTCTAACCTTTGGTGAAACTTTGGTATTGTCAAGCCAAAATTCACCGAACCCGGCATTTGATTGAATCATCGATTCTATTTGATCTTGGCATCCTTCCCCCAAAGCCCATACATTTGCTCCAATTTAATGACATTATCTTCCTTCTTGCTGCAGCTTTGGATAAATTTCTTGGTCAGATCTTTAGCAATTTTGAAGAAACATTGTTTATATCTCCCCTTTTTTCCAACAATCATTGATAACAATGAATGTTTTGCGTACCAATTTATCTTTTGCTATTAGCGCATTTTTACTTCTTGAAGTCCATCTTTCAAGTTTACGATCATTGATTTCATAACAATAACCCGGAAGGATTTCCAATTACGTTCGAAACGTAAAAAGCCTGGCCATCTTGCAAATAAACGTCATCACAAAAACCAATCTTTGATCCGAATGAAGGCGTTTGCCGCAAATCGAGGATGCAATCCACCGACCTCACAACACGCTTTTTTATTTGTTTTGTGGCATAACACCGGCCAATGTCGGCATACTGGCGCTTTTAGGAACCATCACTTCCATTGGAATCTCCCCCTCCATGAAATGTTTGAAATTGATTTGTATTTTGTAGATTCAATTGGTATGTTTGTTTCTGGAATTCCCGGTGTTAGATCTGCGGAAAGGGGGAATTTAAAGGGGAGGGACGGATCCATTCAATTTGGTTCTGGTTAGGTGGTGGTTAACCAAGAATTTTGGGAAATGTCAGGATGATCTTGTAATCATTGATATCCGACACAAAACGACAAACCATATAGTATCTTGATACATCTAAAATGTAACCAAAAAGCAAAAGCAATAAATTGTTCTTCAATTCAAGATGCATGTAATGCATACACCCCTTTCATGCTTTTACCCGTGTCTTGCATACAGTTAAGTTCCTTAGTGTTAATCATCCCATTTATTTTTTTTTTTTCATTGTGAACTTGTTTTATTGGCTTATATTGAACCTCCTAACTGGCTCTCAATGTTCACATGTATATCCTCAACTATATGTTATACTTGTAATTTGCTATGTCTATTTTTTTGCAGCAAGCCCTCTATGTTTCACTAAATTAAGTCTAAAATCTCCCGATTTTAGATTTTGCCTTCAGAACTGTTTTCCAGGTTGTTTATGGTGAAGGGCTACAACCGGAAGAGTTTATTGTTTTTACCCGCACAAAATGCATGACAACCATGTCTAACGCTTGTTTGTGTATCTTTTGGTGCAGGTAACCTAACTTTTCCCTCCATTTGATGCTTTGAAGCTGGGAGAAAATATGCAATATATTGCTAATTAATAGGTATTAATGGTGAAAGGAATATTCCTCAGCCTAGAGAGCATCTTTTCCTTTTAAATATCATTTTAGGGCCCCACTTCTCCCTAACACACTTAAATCA